>PVJS01061340.1:0-11016 GCA_004027185.1 Glis glis | reverse complement strand
GGGGTGGGGCGCGCGCGGACGGTCCGGGACCCGGCGCACAAGGGGCCCGGCGAGGTGGCCGGGGGCTTCCGGGGTGGGGCGCGCGCGGGCGGTCCGGTACCTGCGCACAAGGGGCCCGGCGAGGTGGCCGGGGGCTTCCGGGGTGGGGCGCGCGCGGGCGGTCCGGGACCCGGCGCACAAGGGGCCCGGCGAGGTGGCGCGGGTGGCTGCCGGGGTGGGGCGCGCACCCTCATTTTCATTATTAAAATTTCTTGATCAAGTTTCAAGAATAAAGCATCTGGTCCACCCACATAAAATCCTTTCTTTTTATAAGTAGTCATAATAACCTTGTATTATCTTGCTTTATTATAAACTAAAAGGATAGAACCCTGAAAGGTTTCTGTGTCTATGCTGAGCATCAGAATATTGATGGGGAGAGGGGGAGACTTATTTTAAGGAATTGTCTTATTTAATGGTGGGTATTGGTAAATCTGAAATTTGTAAGAACACCTTATAGGCCAGAAATACAGGTAATAGTTGATATTGCAGTATTGAGTCCAATATCTGAGAACAAGCCAGAGACTGGAAACAAAAAGACAGATTCCCGGATTGTAGTCTTGAGACAATTTTTGGGAAACCTCAGTCTTTGTTCTGAAGGCCTTAAATTGATTGTATGAGGTCTACCCACCTTACGTAAGGCAATCTGCTTTACTTAAAGTTACCTTATAATTGTTAATCACATCTGTTAAACTTCACAGAAACATATGGCTCACTAACATATAACCAAAAAACTAGGTACCATGGTCTAGTTGTACAATTAAGTATCACAATATCTCTATTTTCTCTCAGTCTCTCTTCTGTAACTCACTCATGTACATGCACACAGACTTACAAGTTAAAATCAGTTTATACCTTTTCCTAACCTGAAATTATAATAAATATGAAAGTTGGAGGAATACTTTAAAATTTTCATCTATGTGTTTTAGTGTATTGTGTGTGTGAGAGAGAAATGCATTTATTAAATAAAAGATTACCTAATAACCATAATATGTTCCAAAATTGGAAATGTAAAGGTTAATTTCATGTGTCAAGTTGACTGGGCCACAAAATGTGCAAATATTATGGTCAAGCAATATTCTGGGTGCCTCTGTGGGGTGCTTTGGGGTCAGTTTAAAATTTAAATAGACTGAGTAGAGCAGATTGTCTTCCTAAATGCAAGCAAGCTTCACCCAGTGACTTGAAGACTTGAGTAGAACAACAGGCTAACCATCCCCTAGTGACCATCCCCCAGTGACTGACCACTGCCTTCCAGAGAGGTTGTCCATTCTTTCTTGATTTTGGACTGGAATTCTATCATTGACTCCATCTTGTCAACTATAGATTATATATAAAAAACATAGGAATAAGGTAGTTCTAAGTAGCTCCTAATGTTTCTTTTTTTTTTTTTTGAAAAGTTCCTTTGAATTAGCTTCAAATTGAAGAAAATAAAATAATTTCATTATATAAGGTAGGTTAAGTAAAGAATATTGATTTCCAGAGGGATATGGATTGAGGGTGGCCTGGTATGCCAACAAAGAGAGGCATACACCTTGTAAATTTTTAAAGGACATATCCAAACCCAAATGTTTTTTAATTGTTTGACAAGTGTTTATCTTTAATAGAATCACTTTATTTATATTCCCATTAATAATCATAGATTAAGAATTAACTAAAAGTTGCCCTACCCCCTACATGTACCTTGAAAATAACTGCTGAAGTGAGTCACTATGACATAGGAGTATGTGCAGTTGAAAATCTAATTTGGTTCATTCTTTCATAGACACAGAGATGCTTAAAAATTATCAATGTATGAATAGAAGATAGGAATCTAAAATGGAACATACCATGGATGCAAATGATGAACAAACCCTTACTCTAGGATCTAATGGAAGAAGCATGTACATCTCCCTTGATGTTATGTTGATATACCACTATTAATCACATATAAAAGAATATCTAGTTCCTTATTTTAATGGTAGCACTATGTATATATTTGTTTTTGTTTGGGAATTTTGTTCTACAATTGTAAGGGTAAGGTATATACTTTTAAAAATATCCAATGACCTCTCTTTGAGGAAAACCTTTCAATGATTAAAGAAGAGAAAAACTATTAGATTTTGTGTTTTTCACTTTCATTTTAAAAGAAATGCTTATAGATGCATAATATTGAGCTAGACACAGGAAAATCAGACAGATTAATCTCATTACTAAAAAGTCAACAGGAAGGAATAAATTACATAAACAAAACATCTGGATTATTGAAGAGAAACTAATTAACATAGTGAGAAAAAATGTGCCTGCCCTCTGAATTAGGAAGGCAGATCATAAAGGGTATAATCAGAACACTGAAAATGATTGCTGACACACTCTTGTAGCATACACATGTTCTCCCTGAGGAGACATATAATTACAACAAATTGTATTCTAAATATGTATCTGTAATTTGGTAGGCATGGGTTTTCTTGTGAATTCAAACATTTCCAAGTCACAGAAATGTGCCTTTTAAAAGACTAACTTATTTTAGGGTTGGGAAATATAGTTTAATATTTTAATCACTGGAAAAATCACTAAAGAATTAGCAGAACATAGCATTGTTATTGAAAGATATAAAGCACTATTTTTACTAGAGTCATATATGCTTTTAATTTGGAAGCAGGAAAACCAATCATACTAATAATCTATTCACACCATGACATCGAGATGCCAAATGCACTGTGTCTCATGTTGTCTTTGGTTATAAGAAACCAATAAACAAAGGCCACCAAAAGCATACTTGTGATTAAGTAAAGTTAGGTATATTGAGCTTGCTACAGTAAAGAAAACATACCTTGGAAGAACAGGTGTCTCAGGCAAGTTGGAGCAGGGAGACCTAACATTTAAGCTTGTGGCAGAGGATCCTTAGAAGGAATTAAAATGAGGAGAGATGGTTATCAATTAAATGCTCTCAAGAAATAGGAGACATTCAGAGATTAGATGTGTTAATAGATTTCATCTATAGGACAGGAGGATGAAAGCGGAACAATTTTCATTGCTAAACCATGAATAACCATCCATGTTAGAGAAGTATGATAATTTAGTCATTTTTGTGGTTGTTGAGTGGCCTGGGTTTTGTTATCTTGTGCATACGTTTTCAATGTAGCCTTTTCAGAAGATTAAAGTTTGGCTTCAAACAAAGTTATTGTTTGCTTGCTAAGATAAAAATCAAAACCACCAAACTTAATATCTCTTTGGCTATTTTTTTGCCGATTCATTAGATAATTCAATGGAACTAAAATAATTGGGTATTTAAGCACAATAGAAAATTTCATTACCTTATATTGTATTCTAGTAGCTATTTTTCCTTTCAAGTTACTATTTTTTCAAGTTACATGTAATGTCTACTTAAAAGTTATTTTGTGAGTAGTGTGGTATAGGCATGAATTGTGCCACACAGTTCTCTAATTTTTAGAGGACTAATATCGAAGTCACTGGTCTGCATTACCACCTTTTCTTGCAGATTAAAATGCCCATGTATGGATGAGTTTGTTTCTAGGTTCTCTATTCCATTAACCATCTTTTTTTCCTTATACCAATACCATACAGTTTTAATTAATTGAGCTTTAACATAGTTCATGCAGGCCATTTTGTACTTCTACAAATGTGCCATGGCTCTTCTTGGACATTTCTTGGACCATTTCTACACAAATATTAGAACCATTTTTTTCAGTTTCCACTGAATTTGATTAAACAATATAAATTTTATACATCAGTGCAAGCTGATCTCTACATTCCTAATGTTTTAAAATGATAAACATGGTATATCTCAAGCCTGGTTGATCAATTTTGATGTTTTGTTATATCTCAATAATGTTTCATTAATTTTTTATGTATCCTCTGTCAAATTTATTTTTATATGTTTGGTATTTGAATGTCCCTTCTAAGTGATGTATCAAAACAGAGCATCTATGTAAGTAACATTAAGATGTAGAAATACTATAGTAACATGACCTGGAACCATCAAAATATTCTTTCCTTTCATTATCTCATACTTTGATGCTAGAGTAATATTGTCCTCTTTTTATCATAATTATTTGATGCTGAGCACGAGAGGAGGGAAGAGGAGATGGGGGTGGGAATGGGGGGGGCTAATTGACAGATGTGTGCATGTATACTTTTACCATCCTGAAAATCATCAAGATGTATGAATACAATGCACCAATAAAAAGTAAATAAAAATAATTTCATTTTGTTCTATACAACTCTCTTGGCTCTATTTTATCCTTTGCATTTACACATAATTTGTAAAATCAACGATCCATTTTAACATACACAAACACATACAAAGACTTTAATAACTTCTCAAATTCTATAAACCTGACTCAGACAAGTCAAAAACCTTACAACATTGTTTCAAACCACAAACATGGTATGTTCCTCCATCATTTGTACCTTCTAATAATTATCTTAATGATAGTTTACAAATTTTATGTAAGATTATATATAATTTCAATTATATTTAGTCTGATTTGATATGTCTTAATACTATTAACACTGGTATATTTTTAATTTTAATTTTTGTCTTTATTTTTTAAAATAAAAGTTACAACCTTCTTGAGACAGGGTTATAGATGTCTTCTACATGCCTGTAATAATATAATTTTCTCCCGGATACCACAATGGAAAACAGTGAAATGAATAATGTACCAATTAGCAAGTTCTTTTCAGGTCTGTGATTATGTCACAGTTGACAAGTTCTCTCTTGGCAAAGAAAATCACATAAAAGAACCCTCCTACTTTCTAAGCCAAAAACTTTGTAAGAATCAAGGATACAATGCAATTAATTACTACAATTCACCTTCCAGCTACAATTACTTATATCCCTCTCATATCAAATATATATTAGTAGCCATTTGAGGACCATAAAAATTACATAAAGTCCTAACATTGGGCTTGGTGTTCAAGAACTTGTGATTTACATTTGGTCCAGATATAGCATCATGTCTGTTGTTCCTCATGATCTGATTTGGATACTTATAAATATAAAAGGAAATTATTTGCTCTCTGCACACCCAAAAGTCGACGGAAGAGGATAATTACATAAAACTATATAAGTATTCCAATGGAAAAAGAGAAAGAGAGAGAGAGAATAGAGAGAGAGATAAAAGAGAGGGAAGAGAGAAATAGTGCTATTCTGCAATCCAGCAGGTACAACTTTGTAGGTGCTCCAACTACAGAGCCAGGAAATGGTACTTCCTTGAGTTCTACTGCTTGGAACCAGTTCACCTTCTACATTTCTATAAATCTTGCTTTTGTTCTCTGGGATGTCCTTCATTTTTACCCTTATTAGCCAATTTTAAATAGAGCACTGGGTCGCATACTTTTTGAACAATGTTTTCACCTTATTTTCAGCACAGTAAAATTGGAGAGCTTAAGGAGCTTTCCATTTCAAATAGTTTTGAGTTTCTTTTTGTCCAAACTAGTAGCCCTTTTGCTAAGGAGTCTCCTTGAAAGTGTGAATTTTCTTTAAATCTTAATTTGTTTCATTCCATGTGTCAAAAGGCAATCACAAACCTTTAAGTCATGCCTGCCTATCTATGCATGGCCATTTCTTACAATACTGGTGATATAATGCCCTTAAATTTTCTAAGACCTCTTTTCCAAAATTTTGGTATGTTTAAGTTGCCTATTTCCCAGGGGAATTGTCAGAAGAAAAACTTATAATTTAAAGATCTTCATTGGCTTTTATTCACAATTCCAGAATTGGGCATCCCTCAGAAGCAGAACAAGGTTGAAAAACATGGTCAGACAACATTTATGAACCTAAAATGGAAAAGACTACAGACACAGCTCAGTTCATTACAGGTTGGAGTTTTGCTTTATTTAAATCAGGTGGTCTATGCAATTGACTGGAGCTCAGCTGCCGTTGATTTACTAAACCTCAGCCACAGGTTAAATAAGGCCACTCCTAAACTCTGATTTCAGTTTGTCTGTATAGCAAGCCAGGCTGCAGTTGCTCCTTAAGACTGAAGTACCAGCAGGCTTATGCTACATTTATCAGAAGCATAACACAAAGTAAGTGAGTTTTTTGTCTTGTTTTCTTATGATATTTAAAAGGCTTTTTACTTTTTTTTTACTTTTTTTCCTTTGGAAACTTATAAAAGTATTTAAAGTGCATCAAAAATGCATCAGAATGGGTTATTTTACAATGTAATGTTATTTTAGTAATGTTTAGTTCAATTAAGTTTAATTTATTAAAATTTTTGTCGGATTTGATATTTTAATGTCATTGATCTTCTCAGCTTCTGGTATAGCTTAGCCCACTTACGATTTCTGGAGTATCCCTGTACAGAGACAACAGGTCCATGAAGAATTTTATTATGTTGCTGATTCTAGCTAATTCTTGGGGGAAACTATCAAAATCACTGGAAAATAACTTAATTTTCATTCATTTTAACTTGGCGAACATTTTAAGTATTAGATTGAGAAATCCTTGGCACTGGTGGCAGACATATTGATGGAAATGCTTGTAGTCATTTTTAGGGGGTGGAGAGGAGATGAAAGCACCAAAGTCTATCTTTAGTTCATTGGTGAAGATTTGCCATGAAAACTTTAAACTGTAGTTTCCATTTTCTTTTGGTAGAACTTATTTTTGCCTCTGTGTGAATAATGTGTATTTGGACAAGAAATAAGATGATGTAAAATAGAAATATAAAAGCTAAAATATATTCTATGTACAAGTGTTTGGTTGATTCCATCTTTTAAATTTCATCCCACTATATTTGAAAAGACATCATTTGCTATTTAAGTGTACTCATCAAAGATCCTGAGAATACATCTTTTACTAATGGATACCTAACTAAATATACTTATTACTTCCTATATGCCACTATAGTAGTAAGAGTATAATATAGTAGTAATAGTATAACTTTTACTTTATGATTTCACCATAAAAATTCTCAAAATACTTTGCAACTTTAAATATAAGACTAAAATGATATCAAAGTGCATATTATATTAGATTTGTGACATGGAAATTAACTGAAAATGGTTGCTTTCTTCAAGGAAATTAATATGAGTTTGGGTGTCAGAATTTGCTCATAGAAAAATGGCTTATAGTCAGAAAGATGTTTGTGTCAATTTTCTCTTCAATTCATTATTTGATACATCTGTTCGTTCCCACCCCACCTGTGTCTGCTGAGTGTGGTTAACACTGATTTCTCAGTTAATCCGTGGTAGAGCTCTAGTAAACACTTTTCAAGTATCTTGTCTTACTTCATTTATCTTCCTCTACATGCCACAGTGATCTTTACAAACTAATTTTGTTCACCTCTGCACTCTCACTTTCCATGACTCACTTTTTGTAAGTGATTTACATCTCAATCCAAATTAGGTTTGGCCAATTATAGCCACAGAAATTAGAATTCCCAAGTGTAAAGTGAAATGCAATATCATTTCCCCCCATAAAGTAAATTTTGAAGTGAAAATATCAAGACAGATTTGGTAACTCCATGGTGTCCTGGAGAAACCAAGTTCTTATTTTGTATTCTACCACATTCAGTACTTACCTTTCTACCTTCCTCAATTCATGTTATAATACAAAGTGGCTGAGACAGCACTTTCAGCAATACGTTCATATTTTACGCAGTTGAGAAAAGAAAATCTGTTCCTCAGAATGTTGGCTCCTTTTAAAAAAGCTTCCTGCAGGCCGGGCATGGTGGCGCATGCTTGTAATCCCAGTACTTGGGAGGCTAGGATCTGGGTTCGCGGCCAGCCTCAGCTATTTAGTAAGGCCTCCGCAACCTAGGGAGACCCTGTTTCAAAATAAAGAATAAAAAAATAGGGCTGGGGGTGTATCTCGGAGGTAGAATGCCCCTGAGTTCAATTCCCAGTACTGCAAAAAAAAAAAAAAGTTTCTTCATTTTGCACAACTTTCTCTTACTGCCATTGGCTAGTACTTGATTAAGTGATCACATCATGTTACGAGCAAAGCTGAGCAAAATCTTTAATCTGTTTGATTACTAAGACACAATGTGAGAATGTATAATTGACAGACCATTAATGAAAGCTTGCCACAATCTCCAATTTATTTTCCAAAATAAAATTAAAATCTCTAATGGCTTGTGGAGATTGGATGTTTGAGATCCTGCCTCATCTCAAATATCTGAGTTTATCTGTACTGGATTTTGTTCAGGTTCTCAAAGATGAACTATCCCCTCCTTATCACCATATTTTGCCACCTATTTTTAAGATATTTGCATACTTATTATTAATTTCTGACTCAACCTAAATATCTGAGCCAAGCACATTTTTCAAGAGAGTGTTCCTTAATACTTCCCTTTTCACAGTGAACTCCCCTTATTTATTATTCCCATTGTATTATATAAATGGTCTTCATATCTTTATTATACATTAATTATGCATGTATAATTTGATTATTTGGTCCAAGAGGTTTTATGCTCATAGCTGTACTTATGGAGTTAATAAGATTATCTTGTATTTAAAAAATTTAGTAATTACTTGATTGGATGAAAGACTAATAAAAAAATGAACTGATCTTGGTGTCATATAATATAATCAGCTAGCAATATGGCTGACCTACTCATGGATAATGCAGTATGTTAGGAAGTCCTTTATATGTGTTAATGAAGGGGTTCTCTCTGTATCTTCCATTAGTCCTTCATGTTACCTACTAAGACTACTTATGGCTAGTTCAGGTGTTTGAAATTTGGTCAGAAAAATGTGTTAACTAAGTTTTCTTCAGAGTGATTATGTGTCCAAAGCCAAACTATGCCTTTTTCTTTTTCTCTTCCAAATTTTGTCAAGCTAATTTGTCCAGTATACTCTATCAAGGGACTTATAAAACATGAAATACAATGTTAAGATATTCCAATGATAAAATGTCAATCACTGTGTATTCTCACTTTTAATATAAAAGCCCTAATCTAATTCCCAGGAAAAGGAGTCTAAAAATTCAATTATCTTACAGATGAAAACATATTAGTGTCAACTATGAAGGAATTAAAATCCAAAATCTATGTTTAACCCCATTTGAGTTAAAAATTCAATGAAACTCAAGTCTGTTATAATTTCACATCCCACTCATTCTTATTCTCAGGACCTCTTTTTGCCTAGGACAAATCAAGTCCTTTCAGAAGCTGCCTTTTGGGCCATCTTCTCTGGGAATGAATATGGTTCCTTCAGAAAGTCAGAAGTTTAATTAGTTCAGTTAAGTGTCTAAATCTTTTTAAAAGTGTAAATCGTTAATAGGACACACCTGTTTTTTAACCCATTTTCAACCTATAATGCAGTTATACAAAGCAAAGTATCCCTTTCCATCCCTAAAACTTTAACCCAGCATTTCAATCAGTATTAACCAAGCAAGTTTCAATAACTATAAGAGAGACTCCAAGTAACAGAAAGAAGGCCAAGAAAATAACTTCAAAAAGCAAGTCAGTGTATGCTAATGTGAATTTCAACACATTTGGAATTATAACAATTGAGTAGGTAATGGTAATAAAAAATTGGTAAAAATATACCAATTAAATAACTAAACTGGTAGAAATATACAAAGTGAGCAAATAATTTTCACATTATATATTTTTGATTACTGAAGTTAGAAGTTTTCCCTTCTGAATGGTCTTTTTGCCTTAGAGAATGACATTAGAGACATTGCTACCTTCTACCACATATTAGAAATGAACACCATTGATAGTCTCAGTCCATATATCTTGTCTGAATGTTTTTTCCATCAGATATATTAACATCTGAATTTTATTTCCTCTTTTTACTCCATGCTTTTCCAATCCTAATTCTTAATTGTAAACTTCAGATAATGTCAAAGTAGTCACACTTCCATGAAAACATATGTTTATTCTTTCCTCTAATGGCTATTCTCTTCTCATTGGCTTTTAGTTTTAGACCTAAGAAAACTACCTTTGTGCTGCATATGTTAAGTACAATAACCAGTTTGGAAGCATGGAAAAGGACTATTGAGACTGTGAATCCTGCTGGATCTATCCAGAGCTTCCTCGGTCCAAACAGTGGAATTTGATCAATTAATGATGCCTATCTAGGCTCACAATTAAAAAAAAGCACCTCAAGAATAATTTTTATACTGTCCCTTGGCCTAGAAAATTCAGCAATTTTGAAGTCTAAAAGCATCAACTCTCTTTCAAGCAACACATTAAAATGATTGAAGGTAGCCTTAACCTAATCTGCAATGATAAGCCAAGTTGTATCTATGTAGTTCAGGATTAGTAGCCTGAGACCTATGATTGCCCACGTCTACTAAAAGTCCATGATTGTTAAAAATACTCAGATGTGGTCAATGCCATTGACTTTTACATACTAAGCTTTTGTAAGTCAAGCTTCTGTGGTTTCCTTGCTGGACCTTGATAAGCCAGCATTTCTGAGTCCATGTACACAGTGGATACTTGCCTAGTCCCCTACTGGGACTTATGGTGGTTCTATTCCTGTTCTATCAATGTAACCACTATTTGTCCATTATGCCACTTACCACATCAATCTATCATCCATGAATCTTTTGTCAGAATTATAAGAAGTCTCACTGAAACACCAACGTGAGATTCTCATGTGACCAGAATTTCTGCCAGACCATCAAACTTATAGCCACTCATATACATGCCACAATTATCAGTCCCTTCATGTTATTGTGCCTGCCAACTTCCACTCTTTGTCTATTTGCCAGTTTTTCTTTTCCACATATAAGAATTTGGGGGGGGAGGCACTGCCCCAATGAATTACCTTATCCTTCACCTTAGTTCTTGATTAAGTTTTTAAATGAAGATTTATACAGATGTTAGAGCATGTTTTTAAAATAGGTATAGTTTTGATGTAGTGCTTTTTCTCATGTTAATTTTAATAAACACATACAGCTCATTCATGATTCTTGTTCTAGTTTGTAATAAGAATATGAATGTATGAAGAAATAGCACTGAAATCTATTTCTACTATTGTCATCATGTGACAGAATCAAGAAACATTCATAGTGGCTTTTGC
>PVJS01061339.1:0-11017 GCA_004027185.1 Glis glis | reverse complement strand
GTCTCTGCCTCCCAAAGTACTGGGATTACAAGCATGCGCCACCACGCCCGGCTCAAATTTGCTATCCTTCTGCCTCAGCCTGTTGAGTAGCTGAGATTACAGGTGTGCACCACCTCACTTGGCAATTCATCTCTCTCTCTCTCTCTCTCTCTCTCTCTCTCTCTCTCTCCCTGTGCTAGGGACTAAACCCACGGGCATTCCAACTCTGAGCTACACCTCCAACCCCTGTTTTTATTTTTTTTATTTTGAAACATGGTCTCATTAAGTTGCTGCTCAAACCTGCAATCCTTCTGTCTCCGCCTCCCTAGAACTGGGATTACAGGCATGCTCCACCATGTCCAACCTCATTATCTCTTTTTTTATGGATTAAATCTTTGTGTTTGTGATTAGCAAAAATACTTCCCAATCCCACAATACAGTAAATATCCACTTTTATTTTCAGAATTATTTATGATTTATTTTATCTAATTTTAAAACCTGTCTTTGATTATATATAAATGTTTAAATGAATCTGAAATTTAAGTAAGCCGCTAACTTTATTTTTCCCCAATGGTTAACCAAATGTCCCTGTGCCATTCATTAAATAATTCATCTTTTCCCTATTTATTTGAAATGCCACCTTGAATTAATATTTTCTTTGACTTCATCTGCGGTGACAGAACTACTCAAAACATTTATTAACAGAGAACAATGTTTTATGTAATTAGTATTTGTCTTTATAGCTCAATTTGAAGAATAAAAGAAATAAAGGGAAATGATAGATTCCAATGCTACAAACAATGCTTGTTGGAACTTTTAAAATTAGATTCATTGGGAAAAAATACCATGTTGCTTCATTTCAAAGTAGAAGCTAGCAATTTTTTAGCTTCATTTGAGGACATTACTTTCTCTTTGTATTTTTCTCCTCCCCTATCTACAGATTTTCTAGCACACTTAACATCTGTCATTGAGGACATTTAACCCTGAGAAAGGGCCTATGAATGTTAGGATTGAGAAGAGGAGGATTATGCGTTAAATATCTGAGGAGGGATGCTCATTGTTAAGATTTAAAGTTCTATCTACAAGGCCTCTGGCTGGACTACTGGGTTGAATTGTATCCTCCCCTCTTCACACAAAAAAATATATGTTTTAGTTATAATGTATCTAAGAATGTGATCTCATTTGGAAATAGGATCATTGCAGATTTATTTTTCAGTTTTTAAAATTTTGAGACAGGGTCTCACTGAGTTGCCCAGAATGGCATCGAACTTGTTATCCTCCTTCCTCCTGAGTAGTTGGGATTATAGGTGTGAACCCCTATGCTCAGCTCACATGAGGATCTCTATATCACCTTTGGCAACCTTTTTTTTTAAAAAATAGATCAATCTTTATTTAAAAATCCGATCTGCTGATTTAGCATTTTCCACCAAGCCGGGGAGCAGAAACCTTCACAGGCTTCACAATCTTTTGCTTAGGTGCTGCCTTGGTGGGTGCCTTAGCAGCAACCATTGCTGTCTTTTTAGATGCTTGCTTAGCCTTTTTTGGCAGCCCTGATAGCCTGCTCTCGTTGAGCCTTTCTAACTTCTGGTTTTTGATTCCTCTTGGCCATTGTATCAGCAAGAGATGCACCAGTGATGGCCCTCTGGAATTTGCACATCGGGCTCTTTTCTTTTGAATTTCTTCCGATTGTCCCTTTTTGTGCTTCCTTCTGTAGAGAACAATCCAATTTATCTGCCGAGGATTCCTCTTGGAAAGGAAAGCTGACTCGCATTTTGCATTAAGAAACTGGAAAACCTTCCCATCAGTCAGTTCTTGTACCCGCTGAAACTGCACAGCTCGACCCTGTGAGGAAAAAAATCCCATTAAGGAGGGTGTTGCCGGCAAGAAGGAGCCATGCCTAGGACCTTGGCGACCTTTTTTGGAGGGTAGGGGGAGTGCTAGGGATTGAACCCAGGACCTCATGCATGCTAGGCAAGTGTTCTACCACTGAGCCACATCCCCAGCCTGTTGTCATAGGTTTAACTAAATTAGGATGGCTGGGCGTGGAGAAAGTGAGTGCTGTCCGTTATCTGTCTCTCTGTTATCTTTAGAAAGGCTTATACAGAGCCGGTCATGGTGGCGTATGCTTGTAATCCCAGTACTTGAGAGGCAGAGTCCAGAGGATCCAGGTTCGCGGCCAGCCTCAGCTACTTAGTGAGGCCCTCTGCAACTTCGTGAGACCCGGTTTCAAAATAAAGTATAAAAAATAGGGCCGGGGGTGTAGCGCAGAGGTAGAACGCCCCTGGGTTCAATCCCTGGTACCGCAAAAAAAAAAAAAAAAAGAAGAAGAAAGGCTTATACAGGTAATTATGGATCCAAACTAACCCCAGGAAGATTACACAATCCGTGCGAGGTAAAATGGCCAACCTTTAGAGAAGACTGGCCTTCAAAAGTCTCATTAGATCCAGGCGTCACTGGACGCATTTGGAACCAAGTCACAGGCAGCCCAGAACACAGCTGTGAGGTCCTATCTCCCACATCTTAGTCACCAAAAGGCAGGACTCTAGTGGTCAGTCAGGAAATCGGAGGCAGCAACCAGGTAAAGCCCAACTACCGCCCATTTTGAAAAGTACCCCAAAAGAACCAGACCTGCCACCACCATATGTTTCCCAGACATGACAGCAGCTGCCAGCCCCACCGGCACCTTCAGCACCTCCTCACCCACCCCACCTCCTGCCCATCTGAGCAGCCACCCAGTCTGGTGAGCCCGACTCCTACTCCGCCATCCTCCTATGCCAGTCCCACCGGCAACATCTGATAGAGCTACAAAGGAGTCCTGCTCAAAAAACCCTCTACTGCCTTCTAGTGGCCAGTTTCCTCTAAGGCAGGTTCAGAGAGTCCCCACCATGGACAAACATGGACAGTTACAGCCTAGTCCACTGACATTTCCCTTCTTTACTGAAAAGCTGCAGGCCCTGGCTGACCTCCTCCAGTCTAACCAACAGGCCGAGGGTCCCCTTGTCCCTGATGCCCAGGCCTACCCAAAGAAAAGAGGGCTCCTCTCCGCTGTGACCAGTGTACATTCTGCAAGGAACTTGGACACTAGGATAAATAAGTAAATAAATAAATAAATAAATAAATAAATGCCCTAAGAAAGGCCGAGGACTCTGTGAGGAGCCATCGGGCCCCTCCCCAGCTCCTCTCCTGGTAGTCGGCCAGGCTGGTTTGTTTGAGAACTGAAGAGGACAGGGCCCCTAAACCCCCCTGAGGGGCCCATGGTCCGAATGAAAGTGTGGGGGGGCACAATCTCCAGTTCTTTGTCGACACCAGGGCAAAACATGGGATAACTAGTCCCCACCCCCAACCAACCAACATGTCAACATAATTGGAGCAACAGGAAAAGCCTCCCAGCAGACAATTTTCACATCCCGTAAATGCACTCTAGGGGGAAGAGAAGTTATTCACCAATTCTTATATATGCCACATTGTCCAGTTCCACTGCTGGGCCGGGACCTCCTCAGCAAACTTAGAACAACCATCACCTTTAGAGGAGGGTAAAATGAAGTTGTCAGTGCCAACCTCTCAGCTAATTTGCTTCCTGCAAATGCCCCAAGAAGAAAAGTGGAGACTGTTTGAGGGGCAAAAAGGGGGGAGATAAAGACCCCTTTGTGTGGGAGGAAGAACAACAACAGGCCTTTCAACAACTTAAAAGGCAACTGCTAACCGCCCTGCCTTCGGGCTCCCAGACCTAAAAAAAAAATCCTTTCACCTTGTTTGTCTCAGAAAGAAACAAAACAGCAGTTGGAGTTCTGGTCCAGCAGATTGGATCTTGGTATCAAAAACAAGGACCTGAGCTTCCTCACAAAATACAGGCTGTGGGAGCAGCCCCCTTTGAAAACGTGCAAATTGACTTTTCTGAACTGCCAAAATGTAATGGATACCTATTAGTTATAGTATGCACTCAGACTGGATGGGTAGAAGCTTATCCCTGCCAGACAAAAAAGGCCTAAGAAGTAACCTGTGCTTTGCTCAGAAAGGTCACTCCTAGATATGGACTGCCCTTGCATATAGGGTCAGACGATGGACCAACCTTTGTCGCAGACATCACCCAGGATGTGGCCTGGGCATCACCTGGAAACTGCATTCCATATATAGGCCACAGAGTTCAGGCAAAGTAAAAAATAAATGAATAAAACTATCAAAACTAGTTTAGGAAAAATATGTCAGGAAACCAAGCTAACTTGGGTTCAAGCCTTATCCTTGGTCCTGTTTAAAATTACACCCCTTCCGTCTGTAGGACCTTTTTGTCCCTCCAGGAAAACCCCAGAAAAAAGAAAAAAAAACCCTAAACTACTGCATTTCAGTAAGAGTTGGCTTTCTCTTATAATTTTGCTATTCAAGGTTGCTTGGAGGTTTGTTATTTTAGTCAGTCCTAGCTCAAATGTAAACATCTGAAAAAGAACAGTTTCTCTTTAAAATCCAGGCCACTGTGGGACTTAAATAGATGATCTTAATTTGTTTCTTGTTTTGTTATAAAATAATTTCAATATAAAAAGTTAATAAAAATTGTTTCAAAATGCAAAGTTAAGAAAAGAATTAAGGCAGAAA
This sequence comes from Glis glis, assembly GCA_004027185.1. Taxonomy (NCBI): domain Eukaryota; kingdom Metazoa; phylum Chordata; class Mammalia; order Rodentia; family Gliridae; genus Glis; species Glis glis. Next base: position 6,451 of record PVJS01061339.1, on the reverse strand, counting down.
GGAACCATACATAAAAATGAGAGAAATGTAAAAAAAGTATGAGAAGTTTTGGTAAAGAAGGATAAAAAGAAAAGATAATATTTTGAAAATAAAAAAGGATTTTGTATGATAAAGTTTATCTTAAGATGTGCCTGAATGGGAAAGGAAAGACTAGGGTAAAAGCAGCAAGTTGCAGAATGTTTGTGAAAAAAAAGCTATAAAATTTTTTCATGTGTGATAAAGTTGGATTATTTATTTATTTATTTATTTATTATTTTGTGGTACTGGGTATTGAACCCAGGGGCTTCTACCTCCGAGCTATACCTCCAGCCCTATTTTTTATTCTTTTATTTGGAAACAGGGTCTCACTAAGTAGCTGAGGCTGGCCGTGAACCTGCGATCCTCTTGTCTCAGCCTCCCAAGTACTGGGATTACAAGCATGCACCACCATGCCCGGCTAAAGTTGGTTATATTTAAAGCCTAAAAACTTAGTTTGGGTCAAAGACTAGAATCAGGCTCCCCTCAAGGCAAAATGGAGAGGACCTTTCACTGTTATTCTTGCCACCCCAAGAGCAATAAAAGTTGACGATATTGCTGCCTGGATCCATCATAGCCACCTGAAGCCAGCAGCCTTGGAGCCAACAGCCCCAGAGACGACTCACTGGACAGCTCATAAGAAGCCCAGAGAGCCAAACAAGTTGATCCTAAAAAAGACGACTCGCCCTGCTCCGGTCACACCTGGAAGCTGACAGGCCGATGCACAATGGAAGACTGAGGAGTGCCACATCTCATGCCACAAAACTGGACTCTAAGTTTTATGTCATAAGTACTTTAGGACTGACTTCATTAGTAGGATTTACAGTAGTCTTAATTTTAGCACTTAGGGGTCTGTAAAAGTTGACTTTGCATTGCTTGGATAAAAAAATGATTGTCAATTCTCGTCCTATGGGGAAGACTAATAAAGTTGTTGCAACCAGCCTCTGCAATCTTCACCATTAATGTGACCAAAATTGACGAACCTCTTGTCAGATTTGATGCATGTTGGATCTTGTGGCAGCCTGGAAAACCAATGGCAGCTCTCCCAGGCTGACAAATACATCTGCCCTGAATCAAATTCAGGTTATACTGGGACTAGGCCCTGTCTTTATTGGGGAAGTGTCTGGTGGACCACCAATCCCCAAGAAAAGACAGTTGATATAAAACAGGTGACCCCATCATCATGGAGGCCTCTAAGAAATAAGATTCACATTGTCTGGACAATACCTCCTGAAGCTTGTAAAATTAATGAGTACAATCCTATGGCATTACGTATTAAAGACTTCTATTCAATGGACCAGGAACCAGTAGTATACACCAGGGTCTATGGGCTAAGAGCAGATATCTCTGGAAGGGATGTCATAGGCCATTTCAGATTACAGCTCATTAAGCCAAATAGCCCTATAACCCCACTGACAGAGACCCCTTCTCCTGTAACTTTTAACAACATCACTAAGGAAAGCCAAAAATGATCTAGCCAAAGTAACTATAATGGAGATAAAAAATCTAAGACAGACTCTAAAAATAGAAACTGGGTTTGGAGACACAAACGTGTGACTGGAATGGGTTAAATATTCTGTAAAGACTGCCAGCAAGGCAAATTGTTACCCATGTGCCACTGTACACAAATTGTTCCTTTCCCTTTTGGGTGGAGTTTGGCCGAGGCTGGTTTAAGATGCCTTTTAGATCTTTTTAAGGGAAACAAAAACACTTCCAGTGAGAGTTACAAGACTCTGGCCCTCTTATTCCCCAAGAGAGAGGCCAGCACTAAGATGGCCAAATATTCTCCCCTGAGTTCTATAGGACCCCCCCCCCCAGGCTATTCAGCTCCTCTCCAAGTCAGCCAGCTTTACAGCATGTCTCACTAGAAAGACACCAGTGGGGGGGGGGGTATCTTCCTTGGAAACCTGACCTGCGGGGAGGTCAAAGCTTACACAAAAAAAACCAAAACCAAAAACAACTGGGCTATCTCACGCCCAGGCAGACATCTGGTGGTATTGTGGCTCAAATTTATTCTCAACGCTGACAAGTTCCTGGGGAGGAACTTGTGCACTGGTTCAGCCAGTCGTCCTGTTTACCGTTGCTTATCAATGTGAAGGGGTGCAAAAAGGTCCCCAGAGGGCCCAGCGTGAGACCATACCTGAACCGGGAGGGTCCTTTGATCCCCACATATACATAGATGACGTAGGGGTACCCAGGGGAGTTCCAGATGAGTTCAAGGAAAAAACCAAATAGCTGTAGGCTTTGAGTCTCTTTTCTGGTGGGTCACAATCAATAAAAATGTAGATTGGATAAATTACATCTACTGTAATCAGCAAAGATTTGTCAATTACACCCGGGATGCAATTAAAGGAATTGCTGACCAATAAGGCCCCCACCAGTCAGATGGCCTTGGAAAACAGGATGGCTTTAGTTATGTTACTGGCAGAAAAAGGTGTGTGTGTGATGCTGGGGGACAAATGCTGTACTTTCATACCAAATAGCACTGCCCCAGATGGAACCATTACCCGAGCCTTAAAGGGATTTACCATCCTGGCTGATGAATTGGCAGAAAACTCTGGAGTTGACAACCCTTTTAACATTATGCTCCAAAAATGGTTCGGAAACTGGAAAACTTTATTGGCCTTAGTCTTAACCTCCTTAATAGCTGTAACGGGAGTTTTCATCCTGGTTGGATGCTACCTCATACCGTGTGCCAGGGGGTTAATCCAACGAATAATAGAAACCTCAATAGCTAAAAGGGACCCACCCCTGTTGGGGGCCATCTTAGCCCACTCAATGAGGTCACCATTTCGGACCAGCTTAACCATGTACACAGTACATGCTAAGTGGAAATTGTCTGCACGTGGACAAGCTTCCTTGGACTGGATGGGACCGAAAGGTAGACTTCGATGACCTCCATTCTCCTTGAAACATTCACCTTGCCACTCCCTGGTTTTAACTTCTGATCTTCCCGTTTGCTTTGTTTGAACCTCTATATAAAAAAGGCTTTGACCACATATGGCAGGAGAATTTGTCATCTCTATCTCCTCCCCATCCCCCAACTATTAAATTCTCTGCAAATTATTATATCAGACTTTGTGTCATTTTCATGCGAGAAGACTATTGATCAGGAAGCTGCCTGGTGCAGCGACCTTCCATGGCTGGAACCACGGAATTTAGGGAGCTGTCTGGGCAGCGACCTTCCATGGCAGTAACCACAAAATAGTCTTCAGGGAGCTGCCTTAAAGCAGCAACCATCCATGGTGGGACTACGGAGCAAGTAGGGTACACCAGAGCAACCCCAATAAGTGGCGCCCGGAAGCCTCAGAGTTTCCATGGAAACCCCAGAGTTTCGGTAAGTCACTCCCACCCCTTTAACTGCCAGGTTGCAACTGGTTTGAAAGAGATATCATTATTTTTTTAGGTCGGGTAACATGGGGAATACTTCGTCTGATAGATTACATCAATGTAATTTGCTCTGCTGTTTGCTTAAGCAGGGGGGAGCTTCTGTCAAGCAGCAGGATATAAAAAAAATTATTAGATTGGATTGTACAAGCCTGCCCTTGATTCCCCTAGGAGGGAATATTAGATCCTGAGGTGTGGGATCGGGTAGGTCAAACTTTAAAACAATATCAGTGTCAGGGAATGAAAGTACCAGTAACTGTCTTCTCTACTTGGGCTCTCATTAAGACTGTTTAGAATCTTTTTGTGACACCCAAGCTTTCCCTGTCATTAACAAAGAGTCCCCCTAAGGGAAGATGCACCATGCCGCAGCTCAGCCTTCGGCACCTCCTGAGCCGGCTATGGGGAAAATGAGAGTAAAGATAGCAGTACTTTTTTCCTCTGCCAGCTTAGTGGTCTTCCAATAATTCATTTAAGAATAATTTGGGTCCTGATACTCCATTATATGCGGCTCTAAAAAAGGGATTGAATGCAGGACAAGGTGACGGAGATCCTATTTTCCAACAAATCATGTCCACCATCCTGTTATACAGAGTCCTGACCCTAATAATCCACAACAGTTAGTAAGGGAACACCATCCCTTTGATTTCAAATTTTTAAAGGTTCTTAGAGATGTAGAGAAAACAGAATTCAAGCCCCTTTTACCCGGGCAATCTTAGATAGCTTTTGAGAAGTTATGTTAACTCCTCTGGACTGGCAGACGCTTGCTAAGGCTGCTCTTTCCGGAGGAGGATATTTACAATGGAAAACAGCCTGGGGAGATTTTTGTTAAGAAATCGCACAATGTAATCATGCTGTGAATCCTCCTTTTCCTATTGACCTTTCCATGTTAACTGGAACGGGAGCGTATGAAAGTTTAGATGTCCAAACTGCATTGCCTCAACAAGCTTATGAGCAAACCTCTCTGGCTGCCGGGAGAGCCTGGCAGTCCCTTGACCGAGCCAGGTGAGCCCGCTCAGTCCTTTACTAAACTCATGCAAGGACCTGCAGAACATTTTCACAGACTTTTTAGATGGGTTAACTAAAGTTGTTAAGCATCAGGTTCCCCATGCTCAAGCTGCAGACATTTTAGTCAAACAACTGGCTTTTGAAAATGCAAATCAGGATGTTAAGAGTGCCCTTTCCTCAGTGAAAGGTAAATCCTTGTCTGATTATATATGAGTTGCCCAAACAATTGGTACAGAGCAGCACAGTCTGTTTTTGCTGCAGCCTTGCGTAAAGTATTAAAACAACATGCTAAGCCTAAAATTCAATGTTTTAAATGCAAAAAATATGCACATACCCAAAAACATTGCCGTTCTGTTAATTCCCCTCCTGTTAACTCTCGATCAGAGCCACCAGGAATTTGTCCTCCGTGTAAACGGGGATAACACTGGACACAGCAGTACCGCTCTTGGTCTGATAATCAAGGCAATCCTCTTTCGGGAAACAGGAAGATGGGCCACTCCCGGCCGTAGTCAAAGAACAAGGAGCTTTACACGTGAACAACAATCACATCACTCGATCCAGCAGTTGCTGGAAGCACGGGATTAGATCTTCTAGTTGTACAGATATTACTATTACTCCAGACATGGGTCTTCACAGGGTGTCAACTGGAATTTTTGGCCCTGTCCCTCCAGGGATGATGGGCCTCATCATAGGGCAAAGTGGATTAACCGCAAAGGGTATCACTGTTTTCCCCAAGGTCATAAACTCTGATTACACTGGGGAAGCCGAAGTTATGTTAAAAAACCAATGACTATCTGATAAAAAGGAAGGGAGAATTTATTGCCAACTTTTAATAATTCCTTGCATGCCTTCTGAAAAACAATCAGACATAGAAATAAAGGCTTATTCTAAAAATCATAAAAATCTAAATATTTGGGGGGTTTCTCCCCTAAAAAATAAGCAGTGGTAATGTTTGATGTATAGGCCCTCAAAGCGACAAGTGGCCACCTAAATCATTTGGTTTAGTGTCAGCTTTGACTGGTGGACTCTGCCTCAGATATCCCCTGCTGTATAGATTTTCATATTTCTGTCCATCTTGTAGTCTGTTGCTCACTGGCACAAAATAGGTATCTATAATCTGGCACAATGCTTAGTGTCCTGTCAGCAAAAAATAAGATACCTGGCAAATCAAAGCTCTATAAGATATTTGTTTTCTATCTATATGTATGTCTGTATGTATAAATGTATTATCTGTCTATGGTACCAAAAACTGGCTTTCAAATAAATGAGTACTCACAAATTAAATAACAATAAAATGGATCCAAATACCTTTTCAGTTCATGTGACCTAAATTCTCAAAAAATAAGTTAATTCAAATTTGCTGATAAAAATAAAAGATATTCTTAAAAATTATTAACATGATTCTTCTCCAGGATGCTTGCCAATCAGGATTGTATCTGTCTATTTTTGTTAGATGTCTAAAATATAATGACCATTTTCATTTAGTTTCTTTCCTTTACAGAAAGAAAAAAGGCTTAAAATACTAACTATACTTGTTTAACATCTTAGTTTTCACAGATAATCTAAAACAGCTATTAAAACTGATAAAATGAATAAACAAGATTGCCTTCTTTTGGACATTAACTAAATGTAAATTACTGAGTTAAAATTTTAATTAAGTTGTGAATATATATATATGTATATATATATATGGCTATATATATATACATATATATATGTGTATATACATATATACACACACACACACACACACACACACACACACATATATATATATATATATATATATTGGTAAAGAATTTTTAGGCTATGTTTTGATTAACTACTAAAAACATAAAGTATATGAGAAAACCCAAATAAATAAAAGGAGATATTTAGTAAAATGAAAAGGTATTTTAGTAAGAAGGTTAAAGGAAGCTGGGCGTGGTGGTGCATGCTTATAATCCCAGGCGGAGACCGGAGGATTAGGGTTCGCGGCCAGCCTCAGCTCTCTCTCTCTCTCTCTCTCTCTCCCTGTCTCTCTCTCTCTCTCTCTCTCTCTCTC
>PVJS01061338.1:0-11017 GCA_004027185.1 Glis glis | reverse complement strand
AAAGGGTTCTATTTGCATAGGGCTTGTTCACAGGATAGCTTTCCATTTTCAGGACCACTACTGTCAGAGAATGGTATCAATCGTGTGTGTGTGTGTGTGTGTGTGTGTGTGTGTGTGTGTGTTTGTGTGGTACTGGGGATTGAACCCAGGCGCATTCTACCTCTGAGCTACACCCCCCAGCCCTATTTTATTTTTTATTTTGAAACAGGGTCTCAGTTGCAGAGGGCCTCACTAAGTTGCTAAGGCTGGCTGCAAACCTGCAATCCTCCTGTCTCAGCCTCCCACATGCTGGGATTACAAGTGTGCACCACCACACCCAGCTTTTTTTTTTTTTTGAGATGAGAATGACCAGAAGCAGGGCTGCCTTTCCTCAGCATGCAGCTTGCAGTAATTCATGAGCAGGGCATGGAGCTGGGATTCAGAGGCCCAGTTTCTAGGTCCAGTTTATGTAAAAGTCCTCTGAAGTCCCAGACCAGCATCACACTTGGTCAGAGTTGATGCTCCAGTCCCTCATTTACCAGTGTGTGGTTCTTGCTTTAAGAGACACCTGCTGCCCACCTAGCTGTCTCTCCTGTCCTCTCAGCTGGAGGAGGCTGTTCTGTCCCCTGTCCTTGGGGTCTTTATTTATTTGTGTGGAGGGGGGCACTGAGGATTGAAGCCAGAGGTATTCACCTCCAAGCTATACCCCCAACCCTTTATTTTATTTATTATTTATTTATTTATTTATTTATTTATTTATTTATTTATTTTTGCGGTACCGGGGATTGAACCCAGAGGCATTCTACCTCCGAGCTACACCCCCAGCCCTATTTTTTTTATTCTTGATTTTGAAACAGGGTCTCACTAAGTTGCGGAGGGCCTCACTGCGTAGCTGAGGCTGGCCGCAAACCTGGATCCTCCAGTCTCAGCCTCCCAAGGACTGGGATTACAAGTGTGGGCCACCACACCTGGCTTATATCTGACATTTTAAAGTAACACTTAATATCTTCTGGTTTCATAAAAATATTTTGTCACACAAATTATTAGGAAGGTTTTCTAATCAATTGCATATTTCAAACATCCATTTGATGATGTTGAAGGGAATCCCTGATTATTATTTATGCCATCAGGGAAAACCATGTGAATTTATCAGAAATGTATGTTAAATGTCAAGTTCCTTTCTCAAGTTGGAAAATTCTTTCCCTTCAGACAAAGAAGACATCTCTAAGATAGGCCCCACATGCTACTACCAAGCAGATAGTAGTTAGTGGAATGAACTACACCTCTTTTCCAATGAGGAGATCAAAGCAGCTCCTTTCAGACTATTAAGTGAATTTCATGTATGCTATTCTACAACATGCTTTTCTTCAGATCTATAAACTTACTGGAGCCAGATGTCATACTCCACTAAGGATGAACTGTTGGGCGTTTCTGCATCACTGCTACCCTTCCAATCTGGAGTAGAAGCTTCAGCTGCCACCACGATCCAAATCTTCAGAACTCACCCTCTTCAGACATTTGACATGAGCTCAGCCACCAGTGAAGAGCTGCTGAGGGCGACGCAGAACCCAGCAATCACTGGGCTAAGGGTGAAGCTGAAGTTCCCATGGCAGGTTTCAATGGCAGGGGGTGGGAAGCCTCTATGGTTCCCATAGTATTCAGGTACGCCAAGCAAGCCAAGCATAATGAAAGCACAGAAGCAAGAATAGGCTGTTAGCAATATAACAAGAACACAATAAGTTACAATATATTGTTACGACAATCCGTTAACTATCCTGCCAATGTCCTGGTTTAATTTTTTTCAAGGCCAACTTCCCTGTTTTAGGGCCGGGTTTGAGGTCATTCTGAGTAACAAGTATGGAGTCACTCTAACAAGTTACTCTGGCTAACAAGCTCTAACTGCATCATCACAACTATGCATCATCACAAAATTTCTCCTAGAGGAATATTTGTATGAATGAGCATGTGTATAGTGCAGGGTTATGGTTTTGGCAGATAAAAAAGGCAAGTGAGAACCCTGGCATCAGAATCACAGAAAATGAATTGGAGACTTGTATTCAAGTGTGATATAGTTGTTCAAACACAGAATTTATGTAAGTTCTTGGACTATATATTTGAGGGTATTAGCTAGAGCCTTCAGTAAATTACATGAAGCCTGAACACAGGGTAATCTTTTGGGTAAGGTGAGTAGATTTCTGTCAACTGAAAAAACTTGATAGATACTAATATTGTGTTAGGAATATGAAGAAAGGCAATTCATCCATTAGTTGCCAGATTCTTTTGAAAAATGGTTGGATTAATATTTATAGAAGTGGTCATAACAATTTTTAAATGGAGAAACCTTTTCCCAAACATACTACACATAGCCCCAAAGCAAAGTTGCTTTGATTGAAGGTGGTAGGGAGCACATAGGTTCAACTCATTCTTCTTCCCTGTGAATCTCTGCAGTACTTTCTGAAGAATTTACAGCAAATCCAAGGATTTAAGGAAACACAGACTGAAAATTTCTGACCTGGGACAACTGATTTTTGATAAAGATGTGAAGGCAACTCAGTGGAGAAAAAAGTCTTATAAGCAAATGGTACTGGAACAATTGCATATGGCTATAACAAAAACATGAGCTTTGACCTATAGGTTGTACCACATACAAAATGAACTCAAAATGGATCACAGTCCTAATTATTAAGCCCCAAACTATACACAATTTAGAATAAAGGATAAAATCTTTGTGATCCTGCTCAGGCAAAGATTTCTTACAAATAATATCAAAGCTCAACTAGTAAAAGAATTGTTATTAATCAAAATTAAAAGTTTCTGCTAGGTGTCCATCATGGATGATTACAAAATTATGGGATATATACACAAAATGGCATTATACTCAGCAATAAAGAACAAAATTATGTTATTTGCAAGAAAATGGATGGATCTGGAGAACATTATGTTAAGTGAGATTAGCCAGTCATAGAAAGTGAAGGGTCATATGTTTTCTCTCATATGTGGAAGCTAGGGAGTATTCAGGATACAAGAGGGACTTCAGATAATGGAGGAGAAACCCCAGTGGAGCGATGGAGGGGGGTCCAAAGGAGGGTGGGGGGAGGGAGAATTAATAAAGGAAACACTTCCATTGACATTATGTACATATGTGAAATTACCAATGCCAATCTCAATATCATGTATGGGGAAGGGGAGGGAGTGAGGAGGGAGCCGGGAGGAAGCTCACCAAGTGCTGTGTGCATATATGACCCTATCACTCTGAACTACATTATGATGTGAGACTACAGTGCATCAATAAAAGTATATTAAAAATAAAAAGGGCTAGTATATAGCTCAGAGGTAGAATGCTCCTGGGTTAAATCTCCAGTACCAAAAAATAAAATAAAATTCCAGGAACATTCTACCTCTGAGCTACACCCCCAGTCCTTTTAATTTGAAAGAGGGTCTAAGTTGCAGAGGGCCTAAGTTGCTGAGGCTGGCCTTGAACCTTTGATCCTACTGTCTCAACCTCACAAATACTGGGATTACAGGTATGTGCCACCATGCCCAGTTTATTTTTTTTCATGCCCAGTTTATTTTTTTTCATGCCCAGTTTCAAAAGACATTTTTAAGAGAATAGACTGCTTGGTGTGGTGGTGCATACCTGTAATCCCAGTACTTGGGAGGCTAAGACAGGAGGATGTAGGTTTGAGGCCAACTTTAGCAATTTAGTAAGGGCTTCAGCAACTTAGACCCTGTTTCAAAATAAAATAGGAATGGAAGTGTAGTTCACAGGTGGAATGCCCTTGGATTCAATTTCCAGTACCACACACACACACACACACACACACACACAGAAAGAGAACAGACATACCACAGACTGGGAGAAAACATTTGCAAAACATATATCTGATAACAGACCTGTAGCCACTACATATATATCAACAACCCATTTTTTTTAGATATGGGCAAAAGATTAACACACACTTTACCAAAGGCATATGGATGGCAAATATAAATATGAAAACATGTCCAAGCTGGACATGGTAGCTCATGCCTATAATTTCAGCTACTTGGCAGAATGAAACAGAAGGCAATTAAGTTTCAGGTCAGCTTCAGCAACTTAGACCCTGTCTCAAAATAAAATTTTAAAAAAGGGTTCAGGGTGTAGCTCTGTAGCTGAGTGCTTGCCTAGCATGTTCGAGGCCCTGGATTCAATTCCCAATAACACAAAAAAGAAAGGATATTCAATATCATTCATTAGTACAGAGGTGCAAAATTAATTAATTTTATTTTGTGGCACTGGGGATTGGACCCAGGGGCATTCTACCTCTGAGCTACACCCCCAGCCCTATTTTTTATTCTTTATTTTGAAACAGGGTCTCACTAATTTGCAGAGGGCCTCACTAAGTAGCTGAGGCTGGCCTCAAACCTATGATCCTCCTGTCTCAGCCTCCAAAGTAATGGGATTAGAAGTAATGGGATTACAAGCCTGCGCCACCACCACACCCAGCTTCAGAAGTGCAAATCAGAACTACTATAGTACATTGCTGTGGGAATGTACAATGGTACAATCATTCACAAAATGTGCAAGTTAAACATATAACTACCATATGAGCCAGACATTCCTCTCTGTGGGTTTTTTTTCTTATCCAGAAGAAACTAAAGTGTATGTCCAAAGAAATAGCAGTTTTATTTGTAATAACCAAGATCTGAGCCCAAACGTCCATCAACACTTGCATGGATAAACTGTGGTAAAACATATAGTGGACTACTATTTGGCAATAAATTTAACAAACTATTGGGATGCATGACATGCATGAAACTCAAATAATCATGCTGAGTGAAATAAGCTGGATCTCCCCTCCCAAAATATATACTATATAATTCTATTTATATATAATTATAGAAAATGAAAATGATTCTTTGTTTCTAGGAAACAGATCAGTAGTTGCCTGGGTATAGGACACAGGGAGAGGTGGGAGGGATTATAAAAAGATATTAAGCTGGGCGTGGTGGCGCACACTTGTAATCCCAGTACTTGGGAGGCTGAGACAGGAAGATTGCAGGTTCGAGGACAGCCTCAGCAAGTAGTGACTTGTCAACCTAGCAAGACCCTGCTTCCGAATTAGAAATAAAATCAGGCTGGGGGTATAGCTCCAAGGTAGAATGCCTCTGGGTTCAATCCCCAGTACCACACACACAAAAAAATTTAAATAAAAAGGTATTAAGAAGCTCTTAGGGTGGGGCTTGAGTTATAGCTCAGTGGCACAGTGCTTGCCTAGCATGCATGAGGCCCTGGGTTTGGTCCTCAGCACCACAAAAAAAGAAAAAAAGGAGCTTTTGCGGTGATGGATATGCTCACTTTGTTTACTGTGGTTCTAATTTCACATATATGTTAAAACATCAAATTATGTACTTTTAAGTATGCAGTTTATTTTTTTTTACTGAATATTAAACCTAGGGACATTCTACCACTGAGCTACACCTAGTCCTTTTTATTTATTTTTAAATTTTGTAACAGGGTCTCCCTAAGTTGCTGAGGGTCTCACTAAATTGCTAAGCCTGGCCTGGAACCTGCGATCCTCCTGCCTCAGCTTCCTATGGACTGTGATTACAGGCGTGCACCACCACACCCAGCTAAGTATGCAATTTAATGTATGTCGATTATCTCAATAAAACTACTACATAAAAAGCATGTGGTAGATCTATATAATAATATATTGCAAAGATAACTGTTAAGAGGAAAAGGTGAGTGGCTGAATACTATACCATTTTTGCAAGATAATTAATTTGTGTATATGCAATGAAAGATTACACTATACACCAACAGTTAAGAGGAAAAATAATACATGATTCAAAAATATTTTGCAGAAGCATATTTATTGACATGGAAAGATGTTCACAATATACAGTTAGTGGCAGAGGGGGAACAAGTTACAAATGGTATTTACAGTGTGACCTTGTTTTAGTTTCTTAACTGCCTGAAAAATCTAAAAGAATATTAATTTGATAGTTTCCCACATAAAGATGTTCTCCAGAACTCAGACCAGGGATTGTAATTCCTACCATGGGCTTTAGCGAATTCAACCATAGCCCCAAAGTCCTGAGATGCTTTCTGGACCATAAAGACTTCCAGGAATCACTATTTTGTAGGTTGAGATAGCAGTCTTTGCTTTCCTGTTCTGTACTGTTGAAGCTGCTGTCTGGGTCTGAATTTCTCCAGTTATGCTTATTCTCAGTTTTAGCTAGTACAAATAGAGAAACTGGCCTTACTGATTAGCAAAAGATGGAGCCCTTTAGCCTTTCACATAACACACAGGAGAATAAATCCTAAATGGTAAAAAAATTATGGTATCATTTTGCAAGAAGAGAGCAAGTACCTTTTTAAATGCAGGGTATGAAACAATATACAGAATGATTTCAATTTCCTTTTTTAAGTACACATGGATAGAAAAAGATAGAATATATAGCATATTTCAATTTCTGATAACTCAACATCTAAATCTTATCCATTCAACAAAGTTTTGGATACCTACTATTATCCAGATGCTGCCAGGAAAAATACATATATTCATCTCATACTTTTCTCCTAACTTCCAGCTGGGTATAGTCAAATGCCTAACAGAAAAGTGCATTTGGACTACGAATCTTAACACCTGTCAGGGACATAATCCACTGCAAAATTCAACCATTAAGCCTTAACAGTCTCTGAACTTTTTTTTTTTTTTTTGCGGTACCGGGGATTGAACCCAGGGGCATTCTACCTCCAAGCTATACCCCCAGCCCTATTTTTTATTCTTTATTTTTTGAAACAGGGTCTCGCTAAGTTGCGGAGGGCCTCACTAAATAGCTGAGGCTGGCCATGAACTCAGATCTTCCAGTTTCAGCCTCCCAAGTACTGGGATTACAAGCATGCACCACCATGCCGGGCTTGGTCTCTGAGCTTTGAAGTCAGTGTAGAGAGATGGGTTCTGGTGTCAGACAAAATAGCTATGCCACCTCCCTGCAGTGGGAATCTAGGAAATAGTATTTAACCACTATAATTCTCACTGGAGAGTGCCCAGAATAATGATTTCTAATAAAAATGAGTACATAGCTCACAGGATCACTGAAAGAAGAGGGAGAAACCCTTGTAAAATATAGTGCCAACACAGTGTCTGACAGAGTGGTACTCAATAAATGTTTTGATCCCATAATTACATCTATTTTCTTCTGTGAGATGATTTTGACATAAATGAAATAGCCTAAGAATTTTAGAGTTATAAATGTAGTAGCAAAATTAAAAAACGAACAAACATTACATTTTGTATGAGATTCAGGGACATTTCCGTGTTATAGAATGAGTGTCTGATATAGCTGGAATAGGAGAAAAACAGAACTTTCTATTACATTAAACAACCCATAATAACACCTGCTTCCTTTATGTATTGAGAGAGAATACTTATTTCACAATGAGCATATATATATATATGTATATATATATATATATATATATATATATATATATACTATTGGTTATCTTTGTGTGTCTGTCTGTATATGCCTTATTTCTGTAACTAGATTATAAACTCAATGCTGAACTGGTCCACTATTTTAAGTTGTCAGTTGAGACAAGATAAAATCAACCAATATTTTCAGCTCAAGATGTAATATTCATTTGATATACACATACAAAAAAACAGTCTAGCTCCAAGCTAGAGCCTGTCACAGGTAACAGTGTTGAAGATGTAATGGATAATGTGCACGCTGTAATGTAATAACCAAAACATTATGCAAGGCTCTTTATGAATGGACAGCCTGTCAGAGTTTGGAGATTGTCAGTGTTCTCTTTTATTTCTGGCTCCTTTTACATTGCTTCAATAATCCCTTTAACTTCACGGAAAATGGCCGTAAGTGCCGTATAACTTGAGTGATCAACAACTACAACTGAGCCCTTTCTGATATGCTCCTTTATGTTAATAAATATGGCCACAGCAGTGACCAGATTGGCTTTTGCTTCATTCGGGTTGAAGATAAGTTTTAATGCTGCCAGGGCTTTCGTATTGATCATGTCTCTGGCTGCAGTTGGATTTTCAGACATATTCAAAAGTAGTTTCAAGACAAGATTTCTGGTTTTACGGTTTCCCTGGGACAGCAATTGGAAAAGCTCTGAAAAGTAATTGGTAACAATGTAGTGGTGGATAAAATCAGTAGTCAGTTGCCCCAGTATCTTTAATCCAGACTGCTGTCCAGGTGAATCCAAGGGGAAAGACACGGTTTCCTTACACATATGCTTAACATGTAATTCGAGCTTGCGTTGTTTTTCATCCCCAGAAGGAGGATTAAGAGTAATTACAGTCTTTTTCCTCATTTCAGGGGAAGGAAAACTGAGCAAGCTTTCAATAAGTGTCACTACACCCACTTCGTTAATGAATTCTTGGGCAAATGGATGAACCTTATGGATACCCATTGCAATCTGAGCTATCTTATGAATGAGAGGATCAGTAGTTGACTTAAGTATGCTAACAAGTTTTTCAAATTCCTCAGAATCCAAGTAGCATTCCATTTTGCAAGGGCAAGCAAAAGGCTTAATTCCATTCACCTCCCTGATCCTGATTTGGCGTCTAATTTCTTCAAGAGTCTGGACGCAAGGGTCAGAACCAAATGGGTACTCAGGGGTAGGCTGTGAGATTGAGCGAGTGCTCCTAGAAGGGCAGGCTGTTGCCCCAGGCAAAGAATGAGCATTTTCCTCAGCCGAGGCCAGAACAACATATGAAGAGGGCCTTGTTTCACACGGGGTCTTGGATCTAAATCCTAACACTGCTGGAGTTACAGCAGGGGCTTTGGGCCAGATAGTTACCTCAGACCAGTCCTTGGGCCTGTTTTTTTCATTAATTTCATCCACAGGCTGAGGCCTAACTATCCTGCACACAGGTTTCGGATTAGGGTCAAAACTAGTATCATCTCCTTCCCAAAACCAGTTTCCGATAACATTCTCTTCCTCCTCCTCCTCAGCCCCTGATCTAGGCTTGCAGCTGGCCCCAACTTTAGGCTCTGACTCCTCAGCACGGACTTGGGTACCAGTATCAGCTTTATTTTCATCCTTAGCACTGGCACGATTACCAGCCTCTTCTCCCCTCAGGAACAAGGAATTGAGGGTGGCCTCTTCCCCAGCCCAGAACCAGGTATCAACACCAGCCTTATCTTTACGTGTGGAGCTGGTAGCCCCACAATCAGCCTTAGGACTGACATCTGCCATCGCTTTCGCCTGAGCCTTAGGCTCTGACGAAGCTCCGGCCTTTGTCTCAGCATTGGCCTTATTCTTAGACACTGCTTTTGTCTCTGCCACAGCATTTTTTTTAGGCCCTGCCTTGGCTTTTGCCTTGGATTGGATCTTGGTTCCAGGTTTGACTACGCCAGTCGCCTCCCTCTCTGCTCCGGCTTTAGCCTGTACACTTGCCTTTTTTTCAGTTTTGGCCTGGGCTTTAGCCTTACTCTTTGCCCCAGGCATGGTTAAAGTCCAGTTATATAGCCTCGCCCAGTCTTGGCCTTGATTCTCAGTGTGTCCCAGGTCAGCGGCTTTACACTTTTTCACTGGGTCAGAGATGAACCTGGTAGCAAAAGTTAGAGTGAACTGTCAGTTTAGCAGCCACACAGTCCCCTTTCTAAACACAAAGCCTCTGCAAATGATATGGACAGAGAAGAGAAACACTCAGGTTAGGGGAGGATAATGGTTTCTGCACACCTGTTGAAATGTGAAGATCATCTGCTAATTCAAGGACAGGACACCACTGGAGATAAACCTGAAGTGAAAAAAGATAAGAACTTTGAGTCTCCTCCAACTTTGTTTCTCCATGCAGACAACCACAGAGAAGGACATGAGAGGAGAGATAGATTGAATGGTAGAAGTGGATTAGCAGAAAACCCTGCTACTTCATTTTATTCCACTAATGCCTAAGTACTACCATTATTTTCTTTCTCTGCATCAAACACAGCAGGGATGTAGGTAAGCTTGCTGAAAATGGGAGAGGCTAAGGAGGGCCCAGCCCCTTTGGATACATACTGCTAGACACTACAAGTCTATCCAGACAGACCTTGCACCAACCTGAACTGATCTGATGCAATTTTCTACTTCTTCCTCACTTCCAGTGTTGATAAGACCTATAGCTGGTCCACAATCAGACCTATGGACAAAACACAAGTGGGATTGGAATTTTGAGTATTTGGTGGGTTTTTTTGGCAGTACTGGGAATGGAACTCAGGGGCATTCTATCTCCAAGCTACACCCCCAGCCCTATTTTTTGTCCTTTATTTTGAAACAGGGTCTCACTAAGTTGCAGAGGGCCTCACTAAGTAGCTGAGGCTGGCTGCGAACCTGTGTCAGCCTCCCAAGTACTGGGATTACAAGCGTGCGCCACACACCGAGCTGAATTTTGAGTATTTGATAGACTGACCTGCATCCTGGTTTCTCAGTACCCTGAGCTTTGGTTATATAACACTTCTGCCCCCCTTGGTCTTCCTCGTGGCTTTTCTCCCCGTTTCTAGTCCCAATATCCACCAATTACCTATAGACACAGTCCTGGTTCACCCCACTTCCCATTACCTATACACAAATGTGAGGGCAGAGGTGTCTGGAAAGATGGACGACAATGGCTCCAGGATGTGATCTGGTCTCATCCACTTGCCAACAGCCACCCCAACTCCAACCAATAGGGGTGTTCACGCTTACACTCACCTTGGATCCTAGTGAAGTTTTCCTTTTTAACTTCGAAGTGAACAGCTACCTAGAGATCTCTACAGGAGCCTAGAAAAGAACAGACCTACAGATAGACAAAAAGGCAGAGAGAAAAGAAAAAATTGTGATGGTCCAACACCCTTCATAAGAGTTACAACATATGCTTTTGTATATTCAAAGCTATTTTCAATATCTCCCACAAGTCTGCTCATCCCCAATTACTCCTCAGCCACCTCCCCCAAAGACCTGCTAACCTGTCTGATTATATCTCCTCCCAACTCTGAAATCAGTCATTTTCCCAGTAGAGGCTACAACTCTTTCCCTGATGAAAAATATAAGATGCAGGGA
>PVJS01061337.1:0-11017 GCA_004027185.1 Glis glis | reverse complement strand
GTAGTGCGGAGGTAGAACGCCCCTGGGTTCAATCCCCGGTACCACAAAAAAAAAAAAGTCTTTCTGGCTGGGCGTGGTGGCGCACGCTTGTAATCTCAGTACTTGGGAGGCTGAAACCGGAGGATCCCAGGTTCGCGGCCAGACTCAGCTACTTAGTGAGGCCCTCCGCAACTTAGTGAGACCCGGTTTCAAAATAAAGTATAAAAAATAGGGCTGGGGGTGTAGCTTGGAGGTAGAATAGCCCTGGGTTCTATCCCCAGTACCGCAATAAATAAATAAATAAATAAATAAATAAATAATAAAAGTCTTTCTGGTAGTGATGCAAACACATAGGACTTTTTGATATTGGATAATGAAATATAATCTGGAAGTCCTGCACAATTCAGTGAGCCCATATTTTCCAGATGATCAATGTATGTTTAAAATACCATGTGGGTACGGTGGCGCACACCTGCAATCCCAGCAGCCTGGGAGGCTAAGGCAAGAGGATCACAAATTTGAGGTCAGCCTGGGCAACCTAGTGAGACCCTGTCTCAAAATAAAATTTACAAAAGGACAGGGGATATAGCTCAGTGGTAGAGTGCTTGCCTAGCATGTGCTAGAACCCTGGGTTCAATTCCCAGAACCACCCAAAAGTGAAAATAAAAATCATGTGTGGGTAAAATATCTAGTTGAAGTGTAACTCGGACCAACATACTTTAATGCAGCAGAATGCAAAGACTTCAAGTTGGGCGTGGTGGTGCACGCTTGTCATCCCAGAACTTGGGAGGCTGAGATAGGAGGATCGTAGGTTCGAGGACAGCCTCAGCAAGTAGTGAGACTCTCATCAACCTAGCGAGACCCTGTTTCAAAATAAAAATAAAATAGGGATGGGGGTGTAGCTCAGAGGTAAAATGCCCCTGAATTCAATACCCAGTACCAAAAAAAAAAAAAAGAATACAAAGACTTCACTGGATAAGGTTTCAGATTCTACATAACAACAAACTTTCATGCAACTATCTATCGCCCAGTGAGTTTGAGTAAGGCACCAGAGAATACGCAGTAAGGCAATAACATACTCCTGTTTTCCAACTACACATCTGTGTGGTGTCAGATTTTCAACCAAAACAGAGAAGGGCGGTAGCCACCTGCTCTGAAGCCGGAGAGCAAGGAGTTTTGCAAAAATGTTTCAATCAATGCCAGGTTCACAGGAATCTTTTTGTTTGGGAAAATATGGTTACTTTTCATTAAAAAATAATTGTAGTAGTACTAACATATAATGGGTTTATTACTATTTTAAAATAGATTATTGAAGATTTATAAGGTTTTCCAGTTTTAATTTCTGGAGTGGTACATAGAGGTTGATTGATTTACTGGTACTGAGGATTGAACTGAAGGGCATTCAACCTCTGAGATACATCCCCAGCCCTTTTTAAATTTTTTTTTTTTTGAAACAGGGTCTTGCTAAGTTGCTGAGGGTCTTGCTAAGTTGCTGAGGCTGATTTTGAACCTGTGATCATCCTGTCTCAGCCTCCCATATACTGGGATTACAGGTATGTGTCACCATACCCAGATGCGAGAGAGATTTAAACCACAGAAACAACAGCTTTTTGGGGTCCTCATGTTTGTAAGCATGTAAGGTGGTTCTCAGATAAAAAAGTTTGATGAACGCTGTCCAGGAAAAGAAGGAGATCTGCATACATGAATCTTTATTGTCCTGTTATGTGAGAGAGACAGAGAAGCGGAAACGACTTAAATGTCCAATAATAGGGAAATAGCTAAATAAATTATGGTGCCTCCATTTGGTAGAACATTATGTAGTCATTAAAAATTATGTTTTCAAAGGGTATTTATTGTTGTGGGAAAATGTTCAACACACTCAACATGCTGTTAAGAGATTAAAAAAGGAAAGAAGCAAATTTTCATTCCCATCGTCTGCGAATCAGCAGGTACCCAGAGGGGCTCCCGCGGGCTGCACGCTCACCACATCTGTAGGGTGGGGGTCAGGCAGGGACGGGGATAAATTTATGCATATGACAATACCATTCCTTCCTCGTCATTTAGGGCTTCTGCTTCTCCACTTACAAGGAGACCAGACTGCTTATATATATATATATATATATATATATATATTTTTTTTTTTTTTTTGGTGGTACTGAGGGTGGAACCCAGGGTCATTCTACCTCTGAGCTACACCCCCTATTTTATTTTTTATTTGGAAACAGGGTCTTGCTAAGTTGCTGAGGGCCTCGTTATGTTGCTGAGGTTGTCCTAGAACCTGCAATCCTCCTGTCTCAGCCTCCCAAGTACTGGGATTACAGGTATGCACCACCACGCCCGGCTGAGACCAGACTCCTAAACTCAACATTCCCACACTCGCCCCCAAGGGAACAAAGGAATTTCTCAACCCCATTTCCCCAACTCACTTCTCTCCATTCCTTGATGCTGGGCCCACGGACTGCTGTTCTGGGTGTCTGCCTGAGTTCCTAATCCTCTCGTGCGCTGGGGAATTCGGGTCTCATGCAAACCGCAAGGCCAGGGTGGGTGGGTAGGTGGGTGTCTGCAGGAGGGGAAGTCTCCGGGGCTTTGCTTCTTCCCACCACAGGGACACTGGTGGTTAACAAGTGTCGCCCACATCTGCTGCCTGCTTCGCTTGTACGTTTATTCTTATTCTCCTCATTACCGTATATAAATCCCTTTCCAGGCCCTGGCCTCCTCTGCCCACATCTGCCTGCAATTTGTACACCACGTGCTGTGGCTGACGAGGAAGCATCTTAATGACTCGGGCAGGATGCTGGGAGGGGCTGAAGGTGCCCGCCGGGACGCCTTGCAGGGACACGGCTACCTTGAGTTTGGATGTGCTGGGGGGGGCGGTTTCAGGCCCGGGCCACCCCTCATGGGAATCAGCAACTGACCTCTCCTCGTAGCAGATCCAGGGAGGTCTGCCAAGCCCCCTCCCATCTGATCATCGCCAAGTATTTGCACTAATGGTGCTAGGCACTGAGCCGAGTACTTTCTATCTCATTTAATCCTTGCAACCTATGAAGTAGCTGCTATTAGCTCCAATGATAAGAAACATTATTATTATTATTATCATTATTATTATTAGTATTATCATTGCTCTCACAGCAAAGAAACTATGGCCTGGAGAGGATAAGGAATTTGTGTGTGTGTGTGTGTGTGTGTGTGTGTGTGCGCGTGCGAGTTACACCCCCCCCAGCCCTATTTTATTTCTTATTTAGAAACAGGGTCTCGCTAGGTTGATGAGAGTCTCACTACTTGCTGAGGCTGTCCTCGAACCTGTGATCCTCCCATCTCAGCCTCCCAAGTACTGGGACTACAGGCATGCGCCACCACATCTGGCTTGAGGATAAGGAATTTATACAAGGTCATACAGCTAGTAAGAGGCAGAGCTGGGATTCCGGTCCAGCTCTGACTCCGGAGCCTGCCATCCCCACCGTGAGCTAGACAGCCTCGTCTCCTGCATCCAGGCCCGTGTCATCCCCCGTGGCCACACGCAGAGGCAAGAGGTGTGCCGGTGCAGTGGGGAAAGTCTTCGCTCCTGCTGTTAATTATTTCTGTGACCTTGGCCAAGTTCCTTAACTTCCCTGATCCTCATTCAGGTGTCGCCTGTCTATGACGGAGGGTTGAGATCCTAACAGGACTGGCATATGTGAGTGGGAATTCTGTCCCTAGCAGAGGACAGGGAAGGCAGGTTTCTCTGTCCCTTGCTTCCTGTGCCAGTCCAGCCTGCCCACAGGAGCATCGAGCCCAGAGAGATACAAGACATCAGCTGGCACCGCCTGGGGCCAGGGGAACCTTCACGGGAGATTCCGGGGACTTTCCATCCCAAGGAGGGGAAGGGACATTACGGGGCTTCTGTAGCCAGCAGTGAAGGGCGGCTCAAGACCATCGATCCGGACTGCTGGGTGGCCGCATAAGGAATGAACGAGCATGTGCACTTGGCAACGTGGCTTCCCACGCATGCCACCGAACTCCCAACAGAACCGGGTGGCCCACCTGTGTTTGAGAGCAACATGCACCGCTGGAAAGAATTCCTCAAGAGTGCTGAATGCTGTGGGGACTGCCAGCTGGGTACTGCACTGCCAGCCTGCTCAGCCAGCTGTGCATGTCACCTCTGGTCACTGAAACCTGCTTTGACAGCCAAGTCACTGTCCTGCAATATCCCCTTCACCCCCTGCTGGAGGTAGAGCTGGAACCTGGTCACCCAGCTAGAAACTACATTTCCCAGCTGCCCCTGCAGCCCGGCACGGCCACATGACCACGCTCCTGCCAAGGTCAATCTGTACTCTGTGCTGGGAGCTCAGACACCCACCAGCCTGAAGTGCTCACTGGGGGTCAGTTAAAGGAGAAACACAATTTTCAAGCCAATGTCTTGGGGTCTCTTGGTAATACCATGTTATCAACCTAACCAATAAACCTGCTTTGGGGTTGAAAATGAAATTTTTGGAGAATGCATTGTCCAAGTAAATGGAAAGTGGACAGTAAGTGGAAATTTTTCATTGATTTTTTTTTCTTTTTTTGGGGAGGGAGGAGGAGGGAAGCAAAGACAGTCCGGGGCTCAAGAGAACCATGCAGACCCCGAAGGCTCCCTCCTCCCTGATGTTTCAGGCCCAAATTCTCTAAGCACGGTCTCAAACGGCCTTTGGAGACCCACCCTGAACCTGCAACGTGTGGCAGGTGTCTCCGAGGAGAGGGGGCAAGAGACCTGCTGGGGTCCCGAGCCAGCTCCAGCAAAACCAGCTGAACCAGCAAGGCCAGTGGCTTGCTTCCTTCCTTCCTTCTTTTTTTTTTTTTTTATTGTGTGGTACTGGAGATTGAACTCAGGGGCCATTCTGCCTCTAAGCTACATTCCAGGCCTATTTCATTTTATTTTTTAATTTTTGAAACAGGCTCTCACTAGGTTGATGAGAGTCTCACTACTTGCTGAGGCTGTCCTCGAACCTGCGATCCTCCTGTCTCAGACTCCCAAGTTCTGGGATTACAAGCATGCGCCACCACGCCAAACCCTCCTTTTTAAATCACTTTCCGACCACGTGGTGGTTAGAGTTCCATGGTCCTCGTCATCAAGAGACCACCTGGTCACCGATACCATGTCATCTCCAATGCCTCTCCTGTGGCCTGGGCTGAATGCTGAACTTCTTGGGGATAGAACTCAGGGGCGTCCTACCTCTGAGCTACACCCCCCAGTCCTTTTTATTTTGAAACAGGGTCTCCCTAAGTCACTGAGCCTGGCCTCCAACCTGAGATACTCCTGTCTCAGCCTCCCACGTACTGAGATGACAGTGCATGCTGGGAACGCTGCACTTCTTAGAGGGGAGCTGCCCTGGATTGAGCAACACGAGAAGCAGCCCACACGCTTCCCAGAGAGCCTGGGAGACCCTCCGAGAGCGCGGCATGGGACACATACTTCTCCAGCCGGGAATCAGCCTGTCCACACTGTCCCCTGTCCACACTATCCCCCAGGACCCCCCAGAGCACTGGAAGAGACCCAGCCGCTGGGCAAAGACGCCCAGCCACGATTCACACCTCAGAAGGAGGCGCCCATTCCCAGTCACAGTGGACGATGCGTGGCGGTCACCCCGGAGCAGGGAACGAGATCCGCACCCAAGCCCCGGAGACGCAGGGTCCCGCCCTGAGCGGCGCGGAGGCGGGCGGGCCCAGGCGGAGGGCGGCCACGGTCATCACTCACCCTGCAAGGCCTCTTTGGCTCTGGCCAGCTCCTGCTCCTTCTGCGCCAGCTGGACCCTGAGCTCCGTGGCCGAGAGGACCTCGGCGGCCTTGCCGCCCTGCGACTCCTCCAGGTCCTTGGCCAACATCTCCTTCATCTGCCGGAGAAGGTGAACTTCCTCCTGGAGCCGGGACACCTCTTCCCGCAGGAGCACTAGGGGAGAAGGGTACACGGTTAGAGGTGGAACTGTGCAGGGGAGAACCCCGACCCCCCAAAGCCACTGCCTTATTCCAAAGGGTCCAGCCCCAGCCCTGAGCCCCACCCAGTCTGCAGGGTGTACGTGCTGTGGCCCCCAGCCTGCCTCGCCTGAGAGTGCCACTGCTGCTGTCGCTGCCCCGAGAGCGTCCACCGACGGCCTCGGTCTAGGGAGTTTCCACTACAACCCCGAGCCACGGCAGGTGAGTCACGCTTTCTGTTTTGTCTTTTACTCCCCAACAAACCATCATCACCCCCATTTTATAAGCCAGGACGTTGAGGCTCAGAGAGATTAAACAACTCCAGGAGGCTGTAAAGTGAGCAAGCAGCAGATCCGAACAAGGCCCGGCAGACTTCAGAGCCCGAGTTCCCAGCCTCACCCGCAGCAAACAGCGCTCACTGCACTGGTACCCCACAAAACACGACCCTCGGGAGCTCGGCACCATGGAGAGAACCCCAGCATTGACACCTAAGTGTCCCAGAAGACCGAGACCAACGCCTTGGGCAGAGGGTCCTACGGTGCTTAGACCTGCCCCCGCCCACAGCGATGGGGGATGAGGCCTTAGGAAGGGCCTCAAGGGTGCCGTCATCCCACTGGGAGAGGGACATCCGGGTCCCACAGGCCGATGACACCTCCTCCAGGTCTGCCCACCTGAGCACCAATGAACAGGGCGCTACTGCTAGTGCTGACGGCGGGACTTGGCCTCCACAGGAGCAAGCTGTGCAGACATCTTAATGTCACTCTTAGGAATGCACATGACAAACAAACCTCTCCTGGGAGGAGATTAAAGGACTCTGAAGCACTCACTAGAGCAGGCCCCCTGTGCGGCCTCCGCCCACAGCCTCCTCTCCCACCCTGCGGCCGCCCGGCCCCTCTCTGCAACACCCGGCTTGCACTAGCCTCAGGACCTCTGCACCCCGGGGCCCTACTGGGAGCACCTTCCCAGGCTCCTCCTGCGCCACCTCCTCACTGGGACGCAGCCTCCACTCCACGGCACCTCCAAGGGCCTCTCTCTCCTCCCTGGTTGGTGCGGCCTCCCCAGCTCTTTATGGCTTTACCTCTTTCCCAAGCTAAAGAGAGCTCCGGGGGTGGAGGGCCATCTCTGCCCACCGCGGCACCCGGCGCGAGCTCGGTGCTCTGTGCTCCTGGCTCCTCTATGATGCGTCTATATAGCGCCCATCAGCTCTTGATATGCCGTTTGTTATCTGTTGGTAAATACAGCCTGCAATTTTTGTTCTCAGTGGTCCCCCAGTGTCTAGGACGGAGCAGGGCCCCAGGGGCTGCTGCCTCTACCCGCTCCCTTCCCACCACCTCAAAGAGGGAGCCAGAGAGGGGGCGAGGGCCGCCCTGGCCGCACAGCAAGCGCTCCATGTTGGAGAGGAGGTGCCGCCCCTGGGCACGGTGCCTGCTGGCGCGCTCCATGGCGCTGGGACCCTCCTGATCCCCTCAGGCACCTCTGGCCTTGAGGCCGAGTGCGGGGTGTCGGGCTGGTGAGGGGGTCAGGGCCGAGGTCACAGGACAGGGCTGTGGTCTCCTCCATTCCCTCTTCTGAGGCCGCCCTGGGTTCACCACCCTGTGTGAGGGGGGGCCGTCCTACCCTAGGACACCCCTCCTTGGCCTGAGTCCCTTCTCCCACTGAGCCTGAGGGCTCCAGAAACAAAGTGAGGAGCTCACTCCTGAGAGCCACCCTAGCTGGAATATTGGGGTGCCTGGCCGGCTCCCCTCTGTTCTGGAAGCTGCTGCACTTAGCCACCTCTGCGGGGAGCCTCCTGACCCTCAGCCTGGAGACCTCACATCCAGCCGCCCACCGTGGCAACGCTTTAAACAGAAGGGAACCCTCAGCAAAGAAGGGAAGCCGGCTTGAACACAGCTCTGGGGAGCAGGGCTGGACTGTCTCCCTCACTGCTGGGTGACAAGGGGCTCTGTGACATCTGTCCAGTGACTCCACCCACCCAGCCTGGAGTCAGCACTGGGCCTGGGAGGGCACCACAGACAGGCCCCACTCGCAGGCTGGTGGTCCCGAAGCACGGAGAGGACCCCCAGACCCGCAGGCGAGGCACATGGCTGCTCCTATGCAGACACACTCAAGCACACGCAGGCTGTCTTCTAGAAGCCCCAGTGAACAGAAGCACACGTGCACAAAGGCCAAGGAACGGTGTACCAGCCAGCAGAACACTAGTCCGTCCTCCAGGGGCTGCGCACTGGTGGTCTGGGCTTAAGATGGGCCTTTGACTGGTGGTCTGGGCTTGAGATGGGGAGGGAACGGTATGAGCAGAGGCTGGGTGGCCAGAAACCAGAGGATCCTGCGCCACCAGCAGGTAGACTCGAGGTGAAAAGGTGCAGGAAGAAGGCCGGAGCGGTCAGATAATAAAAGGTCTCAGCCCTGGCCACCGCTTGCGCCCCTGCGCTGGCGGGCCATCTCTGGCAGTACCCAGGACTCTGGAATTCTCCCCCCCTTGTCAGTACTCCCCAATCGCTCATCCTGCCAGGGTTCCTGTCCCCAAGAACTGATTTCACAATAAAGCGTGACTGCTAACATATGTCCGTGTTTGTGACATTACCATGCAGGTAGAAGACAGGCTTGACTTTTGCTTTTGTTTGCTTTTTTTTTTTTTTTTTTAGGAGAGCGACTCCCTCCGGCCACTCTAGGGAAGATACCACGGGTGTTTACAGTTGTCTAGGTAGAAGGCGGTGTGTCCCAGAGATTTGGCTTCAAATCCAGGCCTGGCCGGGGCCTTCCCCAACCCTGCGTGTGCCTCCCGTCATTTCTCTGGGTCTCAGCTGTCCCGTGTGCGGCATCGATGCCGCCCATTTAGGATGGCCAGATTTCGCATATCAAAACAAAGTAAAACACACAACCCCCCCAAGATGCACAGTGAAATTTAAACTTCAGATAAATGACAGATAATTTTAAGTCTGTCCCAAAGCTTGCACAGAACGTAGTTATACTGCAGACGTATCCGTGTGTGTCTGAAATTCCAACTTAACTGGGCGCCTTGTGTTTCATTCCAGCGATCCTACTGCAGTCCCACAGGGACGACGGAGGAGGTAATCCCAAGGGCAGGCCATGCTGGCACACCACACAAGAGGGGGGTGAGGGCACAGAGGGGCTTCTGGAAGGTTCTCCCTGCACCCTGAGCTCAGCGGAGAGCAGAGTTTGGGATGGGGCACCCACCAGGCACCCTGCGCAGCATTTTTCCCTCTGCACCTTCTTGACAGGTGTGCCTGACACGGACGCCCCACCCCCCGGTCGGGCTCAGAACCAGCAAGTGGGAGCCGGAGGGTGGGGTGCCAGGTGCGGCACCTGCGGGAGCCAAGTCTTAGGAGACCGGGCTGGAAAAACAACCCCGTGGAAAGCAAGAGGCTGATCGGCGCAGACCGGGGCACCTGCCCGGCTGGCGTGGAGGCCCCGATCTCTCAGGCCTGCCCCTTCCCAGGGCAGAGACTACCTGGGCGACAGCCACAGAGAGCTGAGGCCCCAAGACTGCAGCCCTGGGACCACAGGGGCCACCTCCCCTCCCTGGGCCTCGGCTGCCTCGCCTGTGAAGTGGGGGAGATGGTGATGAGCAAGACAGGTGTGGGGGTTGGGGGTGCTGCTCTGTGGTTAGTGTTTACCTAACAGGCGGGAGGCCCTGGGTTCCATCCCTAGCACCGCAAAATCAAAACACCAAACCAAACCACCACAAATAAAAGTTCAAAAGACACATGTGTGAGTACTGACACGTGCCTGGCACACTGCACAGTGTGTGTCACTAATATCTACAACTTGCCTTCCCTCTGCATAGAGGGGACTGACCACACTCTTCCAGAGTTGAGAGACTCAGGTTTCTGTCTCGGGGGGACTACTTCCTTGCTGTGTGACCTTGGGCAAGTCACTGTCCCTCTCTGGGCCTTCATACTATCAGTGCCCTTAAAGGGATCCCCTCTTTAGGAATCTTGATGGAGGCTACTGATTATGCTTTCTCTCCTTGGTGGCGGGAACAGAGACCCTGGGCTCCGGTTTACAGCTGCGCCAAGCAGAATGGTGGCTACTAGGCACGGGAGGCTAGCTAAGTTAAATTAATTATGAAATAAAATGAGCAACCCAGTTCGCCGCTCAGCTGCACTGTGTGTATTTCAAGTGCACATGCACAGCTCGTGGCTAAGGCACTGGACAGCGCAGGTGGGGACCGCGGCCACCTTTGCACGACGCTCTCCTGGCCAGCGCTGGGCGCTGCAGGAGGTGGAGAGGAAGAAGGCGTGTTTATCCAGCACGCGGTGCAGCATATGCCGGGTGCCCACCGCCAGGAGGAAGCCTTTTTCCAGAGGCAGGAGGGCGCTTGGGAAGGCGTCCTGGACCTTGCCCAAGGACCAAAAAAGCAGACAGCAATTGTGCTGACCGCTCAGGGGAATGGCAGTGCCCTGGGACCCCTGGGCAGGGGGAGGACGGTGGCAGAAAGGCACGAGGCCAAAAAATGCCCCGGGCTCAGCAGAGCTCTCTGGGCCGTGGAAGCCGTGGGGAGCGTTGCCAGGAGACGAGCAGCCGGCCCCAGGGAGCGTTACCAAGCGCGGTCCTGAAACTTTCCAGCAGGCGGCCGGACAGCAGAACCCCAGCTGCCTCTTCCACAAAGGCAAAGGGGTGCAGGGGTCCCACTCAGAGGACAGGGCCACAGGAGGTGGCCAGGCAGCTGGGACACACCCTGTCCTTCCGTGTGGCCCATCTCCTTTAGTTTGCAATGAGTCCTAGGGTTTTGTTTTGGGTACCTGAACCCAGGGGCACTCTACAACTGAGCTACACCCCCCAGCCCTTTTTATTTTTTATTTCAAAACTAGGTCTTGCTAAGTTGCCCAGGCTGACCTTGAACTTTGATCCCCCCACCTCGGCCTCCTGAGCCGCTCACTATGCCTGGTAGAATCCTGGTTTTTTTTTTTTTTTTTTTGGTACTGGGAATTGAACCCAGGGACATTCTACCTCCGAGCTACACCTCCAGCCCTATTTTATTCTTTATTTTGAAACAGGGCCTCACTAAGTAGCTGAGGCTGGCCACGAACCTGCGATCCTCCGGTCTCAGCCTCCCGAGTACTAGGATTACAAGCGTGCGCCACCATGC
>PVJS01061336.1:0-11022 GCA_004027185.1 Glis glis | reverse complement strand
TTTTTTTTTTTTTTTTTTTTTTTTTTTTTTTTTTTTTTTTGCGGTACTGGAGATTGAACCCAGAGGCATTCTACCTCCGAACTATACCCCAGCCCATTTTTTATTCTTTATTTTGAAACAGGGTCTCAATAAGTTGCAGAGGGCCTCACTAAGTAGCTGAGGCTGGCCGCAAACCTGCGATCCTCCTGTCTCAGCCTCCCAAGTACTGGGATTACAAGCGTGCACCACCACACCCAGCTTATTGTTGGCTTTTGAGTTGTTGTTACAGGATACCATTCTGGAGTATTAACTAACATGCTCCTTTGCACCCTGCCCTGCACCTCGGATTGTTTCTATTTCCCTTTGACACTTGCCCCATCTCGTCTTTGTCCTGGGCTTATGGCCTCACACAGGACCAAAAGTTATTGTTCTCAGAGATCCTTCTTGGGTTTTCTATTTCCATAGCCTGGGTACTAAAAGGAATGTGAAATGATCAACGTGTTGGTCACAATATTTGAGTTTAAGGGGCAAGATCACCCTTCCCCATCTTCGCTCCCAAGCAACATGGAAACCCGCCATGATTTTCCCAGGCTATACTGAGAGAGTGATGGGGGAGGGAAGTGTTGTGACTGCAGCTGTGGCTTGGGCTTAGAGAGGGGAGTTGGGCAGCAGTGGCCATGAGGGCTCGGGGCTGCCTGGTGAGTCTAGGGCAGACAGCGTTTTAGCTTTACAGAGATTTTCACCTGGGAAGGAAAGACCTTAGACTGAGAATACATAACTGGGATTAAATTTCTGCCACTTTGGTAGAATGGTGATGCAAATTGGAAATTAAGTCCTAGAAAAATCAAGAAAGCAATGTGTTTGTGTCACACACACACACACACACACACACACACACACACACACAAGTTTGCCTACTGATATTTGCACATATTGTACCATTTGGGGGACTCCAGGGAAGCCTGTGAAGTGAGAAGGGTAGTAGATCAAGTAGAAACTTCAAAATTGAGTGAACAGGAAGTAGAAACTTCTAAAAAAGAGATTAAGACCCTGAAAATCAGGGAGAGGGTAAGGAGAGAGTAGTGGCTTGGTGAACAAGAACCTACACGTTAGCAGACTTGCAGTCTGGCTGGACCAAAGTCGCCAATGCAATATCCCTTTTATGGTCTTAGAGTGTAATCCCTTCTGTGACTCACCCTGCTAGAGATCAAGCCTGTCTTCTTCACCTGGAAAGCCAAGCCTGGTTTCCATTTTGAGGCCCTCGATTCGGCAGGTGATAGGAAATCACCCAGGGAGTGTGTCAGGTCATACTTGACTTGCCTCATGAGTGTCTTTCCCAGCTGGCCCGTAATGGTTGCTGCTTTCTGTGCATCTGCCACTTTATGACAGTCTCACCTCTTTCATATTCCTGAGTAACCACTATGCCATGACCTCACTTCGTCCTTTCAACCTGTCTCCAGGATTAGGATCAATACCTGCTGTGGGGCTTTTATTCGAGTGATGGATAGCTTAGGAAACTCTTATCTCAGTTGGCTTGCTGTCTCCATCTGACACTCCAAACTGACCTTCAGCCTGAGAGTCTTAAAAATATGTCCATATTTTAAGGAAAGATGGATGATCTCCTCTGTTTCAAAGAAGAAGGAAAATCTTTTGATCAGACTGGGAGCAAAGAGGGAATTTGGTTCCTTTTTGTTTTAAGGGAGCCTTGAAGAGCTGTTAATAGATTGTCTTTCTTTTTATTATGCCTATGCCTCAAACTAGGAGGACCTAAGTCTTGAACTAAGATCACAAGTAGAACTTTTGAATGTCTGTTTGAAAAGTTCTCACCAAATTATTTTTTTTCCTTTTTCTTTCATGCCCAAGAAATCTGAGATTTCAAGAAATATCTAAGAATTCATTTGGATACTCAAAGGAGACTCCCTCACTGAAATTCTTAAAGCTTTCCTGGATCCTTATGAACTTTGTGCCTGAACTTTTAGCCCCAGGGGGAGAAGATGCCACCTAAAAATTGTCTTTTCCACCCCAACATCTTCGGCAGGTAGCTTTGGCGTTATACTTAGTTGCTCCCTCTTTCCAAATTATGGTGCAAAAATCCTAGCCCATCATTCAATATCTGTTCATTTGATTAAAATCTTTAACATTTATCATAACAAAGGAAAGTGATGCGCTCCTGTAGTCTTGGCCACATGGAAGACTGAGATGGGAGGATCATTTGAACCATGAGTTTGAGACCAGCCTGGGCAAGTCCACAGATAACCATACTACCATAGGACGAGTGTCCTTTCCCTGGGGAAGCCTGCGTTGAGAGCCTGGGAGTGACCAAAGTGACAACAACAGCAAATGCTTGTGATCAATTCAGAGCAGGAAAGTTAGAGACATGGGAGAAAGAAACATGGTACTGTGAAAAGGGAAGGAAACAGCCTTGTTAGTAGAGTCAGTAGCCATGGTACACTGGATTTTAGGCTTAGGAAATCTCTGTGGCCTACAACATGCAAGAGAGATGGCCAAGGGTCCAAATGATGTCATCAAAGAGAAAACTGAGACAGCCATTGAGAGAGGCCCTCCCAAGAGGTTGGGTGGGCAGTGAAGAAAGTGGGGGCATAAAAAGCAGGCAGTGAGGCAGGCCAAGTGCTGGGGACTGGCTGACATGGGGAGTCCAGTGGAGGCAGAAGTGGATACCCAATGAGAAGAAAAAGCTAAGGATCCAGAACTCAAGAAGGACAAGAGCCAAGAGCGGCATGGCTAGAGAGGTCACGAGGACACCAAGGTACTCCAGGTACATAACAGGCCTCCTCTTGTAAAATGAACCAGTCGTCCCTTTTTTCTCTACATGCCTCTGCTTCCAGCTGGAAATATAGTTGGGAAATTAAGTTCTCACGATGAATTCCCTTCAAGACAGCAAAAACAGAATACTGAAACAACATCCATGTTCCGCAGGAATGATCAGGGAAGCAGAACCCTTATGAGTCATGTAAGGGATTTTTAGGGACTAGACCTTGCTCAGTCATTGGAGCAGGTTGAGCAGTTGGTGAGGTCTCCTCTCCCTGTGGCTGCTGGTGGACGTGAAGTCAAAAGGGCAGCTATCAGAACAGGAAACTGGGCATGAAGGAGGGGAGCAAAGACCAACTGGAGCCCGGGAGGATGAGCCAGAACCTGCACCCTCTTCTCTCTGGAACACTCTTCAGTCTCTCAGCACCTGATGGGAGATGAGGTCAGCCAGGCAGAAAGAATTGTCTTTCATTTTATTCTCTTCTGTGCTGTTGGAAGTTTTGTTTCCATGTGCATGAATTCTTTTTTATAATTGTTTATTAATCACTAAGAAAAAAAGAAACACCAGGAATTTCTGATAGACAGACATGTTTGGGAATACCTGCACCAGAGTACAGCTAAAAGCTTCCCGAGAGAAGCAGCCTAAGGCAAAATTAGGAAGCAGATAAGGTGGTTCTGGAAGTTTCCAATCTAAGCAATTGAGAGGGTCAAGGAAGAAAGGTCAAGTACCCGAGAAGCGCCTTCACCAGAGGCTGCCTAAGTTGCAACTATTTCTAGCTTCATGGCATTTAAAGCCTTTGACACTCCTGAGATGGCATATTTTGTCCAGGTCTGTGGTCTGTGTTGGGAGGACCATTCACCCACAAGTATAGACACTGCTTTGCACATCATTATGTACACCACCGTTTGCTTGCTAAGTGGCATTCTGAGATACTTATGATGAAGAATAATCATTACACATATAAAACCACACTAATGTTTTATATGAAAAGAAAGTCACACTGAGAAGGAGAAAAGTCCATGGTGCCTTGTTGACAGTCCCCGCCACAGTAGGTTCTGCCAAGAGCTCTGGTTGCAAAACATTGGTTTTATAATCGCAATAAAGTTTACAAATGGCAAAAATATGAGCTTGTTTACTCCTGGAAGAGTTTATTATTCATGCAAACTCTTAGTCAAACACAGGGGCTATGATAAACTTTGGGGAACAATTTATGAGCCAGAAAGACCCTAAGGAGAGAGAGTCAATAGAAACAATTTTGCAAAATCAATTTGAAGTATTCTTATCCTTAGATTTAAAAGCCAGGCTTTGTGAATATATAGAAGAATTTGCAGTTTTTCCATATGTGGGGCAAAGGTGAAGCCCAGACAGGATCTTTGTGATCAGGTAGAAATGGGAGGACGGAGGGTTTATTTTAAGGCCCCTCTTACAGTTGGCTGTGTTGTTCGCACCAACGGAAGCTCCAGGCTCTAGGATACCCCCAGAATAAACTCAAGTCTAACAAGCCATTCCAGACCTACTGAATCATACTCAGCCGGAGGGTCTTTGAACCACACTGCCTGAATCAAGGCTACCCAGTAGGTTCTGCCAGGCAGCATGCTTGTTACTGTTTTTGGGGTGTCTTATGCAGCTCCTTCACTGGTCTGCATTTAACCCAAAGCAACAAGTCTCCACGACACAACCACAGCCAGTTGTGTTTTTGGGGGGGTTTTGTTTGTCTGTTTGTTTTTTGCAGTACTGGGGATTGAACCCAGGGACATTCTATTTCTGAGCTACACCCCCAGTCCTATTTTTTATTCTTTATTTTGAAACAGTATCTCACTAAGTTGAGGAGGGCCTCACTAAGTAGCCGACACTGGCTGCGAACCTGCAATCCTCCTTTCTCAGCCTCCCAAGTACTGGGATTACAAGCGTGCGCCACCACGCCCCGACACACCCTGGTTTTCAGCTGGTCACCAACATCTTTCTAGTCAAACAGTAGCTGTTCAATAAGAAGCTGAAGGTACTTAGTGAGACAGATCTCTTTCTATCCCCTTAACACAATCTGCTTAGAATTCCCCTAAAATACATTGTCCAGATTTTAACTATAGCGTTTCTTATTGCATAACATCACATAGGAAGTTCAAAAATCACAATGATCCAGTTAATTCTACCAGTAGGAGCCACTGTTACACCCTGCAGGCAGATACTAGAGGAGCTTCCTAACAAACTGAAGTGTTTTCCTCAGACTCTTCATGGTGATAGTGAGCTATATTGTTTGTTTTCCCTCCCCACCCAGCCACCCCCACATTCCCGAAGTATTCATTTCTTCCCTTCTTTCTATTTCTTCCTTTCTTTCCATCTTTCTTGTAGGTCCCCAAATTTCTAGCTATGTGGTTGTGGTGTCCTTGGCCCTACCCCAGTGGGGACCTGGTAGTCATATGTCTTCTCTGATTGGTTCAGAGGTGAGTATATAACAACAGTTGATCTAGGCAAAAGGAAGCTCTGATCAGTAGGGGAGAAACAGTTGATGTTTTCTCCCAGGAGTTGAGAATTCACAGCTCCGGCTTAGGAAGAAGCTGGCACAGCGTGAGGTAAAACAGAGAGGAGACAGCGCAGAAGACACTGGAGATAGTGTTGAGTTTCCAGATCAATTCTCACATAAAACTCTTCCAACTCTGGAGTTTCCTGCCAAGAAATTCCTCTTAATTATTTAAGCCAATTAGAGCTCCGTTTCTCTTACATATGACCAAAAGCATCCTAACTGATATGAGACCAGCACAAAATTAAGTGTGGCCCATGGATATTTAGCTCCTTTCCATGCAAATCCCTACGTTTCTTTCCAATAGTAAGAATGAAATTTCCGGGCCGCCCCTAAATGACTCTGGTTACTAGGGACCCTAAGACACTTACAGACCCTATTCCTAAGAATTTTGGGTCAGGATTTGAGTTAGAATTTCCCAGATTCCTTAGTATTTACTGAAGAATGCATCAACCATCTAGAGGGGAGAGGTCACCCCAGGAGCACCCCAGTTTCCCTAGGATTTTTGGATCCAAGGATGAGTTCTGTCCACTGCCAAGAAGAGGTCTTGGTCACACCAGGATTTGACCAGAATGAGGACAACTTCCTACCCAGCTGCTGGTGTCCTTGTCTTTCCACTACTGCCCCATAGAGGTGTGGAGAGAGCACTTACAAATCAGCCAGTTAAAACAGCTCCCCAGAGAAAACTCCTTAGTTCACCACTTCTGTGAGAAGAGCCACAGAGGGGACGGACAAAATATTCCTATGGGATCAGTCTGTGAACACATGATATTTTTAAATCTTTGCAAATGAATATTGAATATTGACTATAATACTTTAATAAATATATTTAGTGATTTCTATCCTACCTTCAAAAGTAATTTAAGGTAGCTTAAAAATATTTAGGATAAATAGGATTAAGAGAATGGACAAAATCTATTAAAACAAAAGGAAATAGGGAAGGAAAATAAAACAGGATAAAATTATCATAGAAAATGGTTTCATAATGTTATATAGTCACTATAGGTGAACAACAAATTCGTCTCTGTCCTTCCAAATTAGCCAAAGCAAAGAGGGAAATGTGCCTCTGAAAGATTAAAAAAGCCCAACAGATTCTTTAAAAGGGAAGAAAGTAAAGGAAACAAGCCAAAGTAGCCTCTTTCTGAAAGAGGACAGTTTTCCTGAGAAACCTTGCTCCCGCAATAATTTATGACAGGAACTCTGAGCTGCAGAGCGCTCCCTGGAGCAAATTTTGGAAACATGTCAAGGCAGCTGCTATGGTCCATGTGTTAAGACCTGGCCTCCAGAGCAGTGCTGTTGGACGGTGGTGGAACCTACAGGAGACAAGGTCTCATGGGAGGCCCTAAGGTTGTTAGGGGATTTGCCTTGGAGGGGAATTGTGGACTCCCAGCCCCTTCCTCATTCTCTTTGCTTCCAGGCTCTAAGGTGAGCAGTTTGCTCCTCCACATGTTACCTGTCAATGCCATCAGAAGCCCAAAACCATGGGTGCACCCAATCTTAGATTGGAGCCGCCCAAACTGTAGCTAAATAAACTTCTCTCTTTATAAGTTAGTTATGTCAGGTATTTCATTATTGAAATGGAAAGCCGACTAACACAGTAGTTGATAGTATAACCTCAAAACTCTGTTCATCAGAAGAAGTTCTAGGCAAGGCACTGAGCACTCCAGTTGGAGCACACTGCTCTTTAATTATCTGCCTGGGTCCTACCACATATCTATTTAGATGTCAGGACTGAATGTAACTTCTCCAATGATAGAGTTCGCACCACTGATATTTTACTAGAATGATATAGTTTGAGATTGTATTTTCTGGCAAGAATCTGAGGTGTAAATATTCATTGGTTTTGATTTAGAGGAAAGTCATATGCATTAGCAATTAGAGCAAAGCAAAGGACTGACATCATCTCATGAAATTAAAAACAACAACAAGAAAAATGAAGATGAATGCCTAATAGACAACAGCCAAAGTTGAGCATTAAGGGACCTGAGGCACTCAGGGCAGAACTCCCCCTGACACATGTACACAGGGGCAATCGAGGCCTTGCTGACAAGAATCAAGCACGAACAGAAGTGCCAGACCAGCCCCCGTCTAATGAGTGCAACTGGTGTTTACTGTGCGCCTGCTTTGGCTCCATACAGAGAAGCATTAGGTACCATCCCTGACTTCACAGAGCTTGGAGAGACAAGGCCTTACTCACAGAATAACTCTAGAGAGCTAGTGTTGTACAGACTAACCCGTTTTTTAATCATGCACATATTGTATAGATGCAGTATGAATTTATTTTTATACAAAGAAAAACTCATTAAAAGAATTTTCTTCAGCCAAGTAAATCCTATCCATCTTCAAGCTTCAGCTCAGCTGCTCCCTGCAGCTGAAGCTTTTCTGTATCCAAGATAGCTCTTCTTAAGGAGACCCACAGCACCCCGTGCCTCTCCCTACACACTCTGTGGGTGTCTCCTTCATCCTGCTGGGACGTGGTGACCATTATCCCTTTGCCTGTTGGTTGTTCTTCCTTAGGGATCACTGCTCCCTCAGTCCCTGATGACTCCCTCATCCCTGTGGCTCTGGGAGGCTGACTCTCTCTCACCCAGCCGTGCACCCCAGGGGAGGAGTGGGCAGGTAGACCAGGCCTGGCCACACTTCAGCCCGTTCCCAGAGTCAGACCCATCAGAGGGCTTCCTAAACTTCTCTTTTCTGGGACCTCAAGCTCTATGGGTGCTGCCCATGGGCATCTCATGTCCATCAACCACCTAGGAGGAAAGCAGGCCTGAGAGATGGAGACAGGCACACCAATGGATTTGTTTGTCTGAACACCTGGACTGTTCAGTTCCATGAGCCAGTAATACTTTGTCTTGCTTAAGCCAGCTGGGGTTGGGTTCTCTAACCCTGCTGTATTCTCACATGCCTGAGGGTGAGGCACATTCTCATCAAAACCAATGGCTCAGTCCAGGAAGAAGAAGACATAGAGAAGCACATAGCTGGAGTTGTGAGAAGGTGGGCATGTTACTTCTAATACCCACGACCCCTCCGCACAGTCCAACCAAGTAGCAAAATGGCAGCAGGATTTACATTCCTAGGTCCCTTTGCAGCTCTTGTTGTTGTGTGAAACTAATTTCTTATGTTTCTTTATCTAGTATTTATTAAATCATGAGTCAGTTAAATGAGCCTATGTGATTGATCCTATTTATGAACTAAATGTACACCATTTGGGTAGCCAAGAGTTGGAGAGCAGATGGTACATCTGCGTGTAAGAGCATTTTAGTGCCTAAAAGCTTCCCGCTTTGCAATTGCTGTGCCCCCTGCAGTAGGACTGACTTGTTCCAGGTAATCTATATTTATCAATAGAGTGATAACATTGTAAAAATAAGGCAATTATACTCCGGTGACAGAGCTAAATATTATGTCACTATATGAAGCAAATGGCATTGTTAGTCATTTCTTCAGATATGATTTGCTTTATAAAAGCTGCGTTTCAAGGCATTGGAACTCAGCAGGGATTCTTTGTCAACAATCTGCTGTTTCCAGCTAAATTAAGTAATCATCTGGCTACTATATTTAGAAAGCATGCGCAGGCTACAGAACGTATAGCGAGCTCTAAAATGGTGCGTTTATCTTCAGGGGGGAACATTGCAAAGGAGCAGGGAAGCATCTGCTTTAAAGAGAAAATGGGCTTTCTATTAGAACCATGGAACTATAAGAACACCATAAACTATGAGAACCCTGTACTTAGGCCGGCTTGAACTACCAGGTGTGATCGGGTTGCTGATAAAAAACAATGCAGAGTATCTTTTGGTTTTTCTTAAAGAGAGCTGTCAGTTTGAAATTCTTTCACCTCCCTCCCTCTACGCTAAGCAAAAGTCTTGAAAGAGTCTCTGCCCAGATTTTCAGGACCCTTCCTTCTGTAAAAGGCACTCTCTTTTCCCCGACCAGGGACTCATTACTATTGTAAACCATTAAGGTAACTTTGGGGATGAGGGCAGCTCCTGTTTATTGTGCACTTACCCTATCCTAGAAAAAAATTGGCATTTTGCAAATACTATTTGATTAAATAAATGAGATAAAAGCGTGTGTGTGTGTGTGTGTAGTGTCCATTTTGCTTAGGATATTTTTGTCCCCATTTTATAAATAAGGAAAACAAGGCTCAGAGATAAAAGAAACCTGCCAAACATCTCACAGCAAGTAAGAGACAGAGCTTGGTCTAGCTACTGCTGAAGCCACTCTTACTACTACACCAAGGCTGCCTCCTAAATAACTCAACCTTCTGTTGTATTTTCCCTCCTTATTTTAATCTGTATCCTCTCCCCTGGCTCTTCAATGTCCTCTTTCCTTCCTTCTATTGCTGTCCCTGGAAATGGGATAAAATATAGCAACTGCTTTCAGATGTCCTGAGTTCTCTGAAAAGAATAAGCAAAAGTCCATGGAAATTCATAAAAAGCACAAGAAGAACCCCAGATGATGTGAGACTGAGAATCTGCCACTGCCTGATCTCCAGCAGGTCTGTCCTGACTCTCTGAGTCAGTATCCCCCGTGCTTATTTTCATGTCCAGGCTCCAGCCCACAACTGTGGGAAAAAAGACTTCAGGACTTTGCTGCTTCTAAGAACTGATTGCAGGAAGGAGTGAGGCGAGAACAGACAGCCAGGGCTGGGGCTGGGGACCACCACACATCAAGTTTACACATCAGACTTCTAGGCTTTCTTTTGTACTTGAGATCTGCTCTGTGGTCAGCAGGAGAACGGGCCTCATGACTCTCCCTTAGAGAGATGAGATGCTAGAAACTCCACAGGGGCAGGGAAAGTGAACTTGGTAGGCACAGCATAGTGATTTCAAAAAGCCTGTTTGAAAGCAGTAGTGAAAATACACAAAATATTTGTCTGGGACACATAGAGGACCTCTAAAGCCAATAGAGTGTCTTTTCAGGAGAGTAAAGCATAGCAATATATTCTAGATATATCTACTCTTGATTCCTAATTTAATTTCATTGTGGTCAGAGAACATATTCTTTATGATTTCCATCCTTTTAAATAGATTGATACTTACGGTCTGTCTTGCTGAATTCTCCATGTCCAGTTAGAATGAGCATGTAGTATGCTCTTGTTTGATGGAATATCTATAAGCATCAGTTTGATCCAGTTGCTCAATAGTGATGTTCTAGTGCTCTGTATCATTAGAGATTTTCGGTCTGTTTTTCTGACACTGAGAAAAGACTGTCACAATGCCCAACTATAATTGTGGATTTGTGTCTTTTCATTTTTCATTGTCGCTTTTTGCTCCATTCATTTGGAAGCTTTGTTATTGGAGGCACATACATTTGGGATTTTATGTTTTCTTGATAAATTACTTTAATCGTCACAAATGTCCTTCTTTATCTCTAGAAAGAATCTCTGTCCTGAAGTTTACTATATTCAGTATTTAAAAAGTCACCCCAGCATTCTTATGATTAATTTTGATATTAGATTTTTTCCATCCTTTAACTTTTAACCTATCTTCTTATGGTCAAAGTTGTTTTCTTATAGAATCCATATGGTAGCTCTTTTTAAATCCATTCTGATAATCTATGCTATTGGTGGGGTATTCAGATAATCTAATTATTGATGTCCTTGAAATAAACATAATAATTGGGAAAATGCCTTTTGTATTTACTCACACACTTACCCCTTCTTGTGCTCTTCATACCTTTACTTGACCCAAGTTTCCATCTGGCATCGTTGTCCTTCTGCCTGAAAAACTTCCTCCAACATTTCTTTGTTTTGTGT
>PVJS01061335.1:0-10000 GCA_004027185.1 Glis glis | reverse complement strand
CATGCCTTTCTTACGGGACACTGCTAAATTAAATTTATGGGAGACTGTTGTTTTAGGCTGAGCTCCTGCACTCGGCTCAACAGTCCTGATCAAACTAGACTGGAGTCATGCATTCATGCTAGGTGCCACGTAGTCAAATGGAACTTTGAAATATGCTAGTTTTCAAAAAAATAAGAGAGTCACAGCAGCCCATAAGAAGGGGCCCAGTTTACCCCAGCCAGCATGACAAGGAAATCCCCTCTGTTTTAACCCCATAAGGAAAGTAACTTTGAAATAACCAACTCCCTCTTGTTCCCTATTTCTGCTTTCTTTTGCTCTTTTCTGCCTATAAAGCCAACCTTCTCTACTTAGCTTATCAGAACATCTCTTTTTTTTATAAATAGGAGGCTACATGATTTATGAATTTCTAATAAAGCCAGTTAGAGCTTTAAGCTAAATTTGTTGTAATTTTGTCCTTTGATTATATTATTGTCCGCATTTTAGAGATGTGGAAACTGGAGTTCAGACTATAGAAGTGGTTAGCTATCTGGGGGATTATAGAACTGGTACCACCCAAACTGTGTACCACCCAATGGAGAAAGGGTAGATGTGGGGGGGTGGAGCAGAGAGGGGAGTTGAAATAATTTCATTTCTGAGTTGAAATGAATAGGGACTGTGCTTTGCCAAAAATCTCTCTTAGTCATAGTTTACCTGGAAGTCTCACATGCTGGAAAAACAGGTTTCTAAATACAGTGCAGATGTCAACTTGGAATTTCCTGAACACAATTTGGAGTTATGCCTCTCTCCAAGGAGGTTCCAGAGTTGATACCAATACAGTGATTTGAAGGGACATTCACATCAGGGCTTGAATACAAAGTGGAGAGGGGTTGATGGCTCTTAGATAAATGTTCACAATAAGCCTCCATCAGTGACTTGGTGAACTTTTAGAAGAAATTGGTAAAGTGAACCCATAGTAAAACATTTTACCTTTTTAGTAGAATAACTGTAAGGATATGGAGGTATTAGAGTGGTCCTGAGTTTGTAAGAGTGGCTACTCCTTTGTCAGCTATCCCTTGTAAGGCTACATCCCTTCCCTTTGCCCTTTGCAAGGTTATGCCCCCTTCCTCTTGCCTGGTTTCTAAATTCTAAAGAAAAGCCATGCCTAAATGATTAAGATGTTAACTGCTAAATCATCTTTCTTTAGATTCAGAGAATCCAGAACATATGGTGACCTTCAGAAACATCAGAATATGAAACACCTCCTTCCATGTCAACTATCACAAAGCATGTAAATTGCTGTGAGGTTTAACTTGCAGAAAAGTAATATGTCTGTCTAAAGAACTACAGGAAGGTGAGGTCCATTGTGATGTTCCAGCTGGAGAAGAAGAAAAAAGACATGTGCCCCCTGTGCGGAAGACCTCTAAAGACCCCTGCTCTTCTTTCTGCTCCCTGTAAAAGCCCTTGCGCCCCTGAGTTCCCCAAGATGGGGCTTTGAGGACAATAGTGCCCTCCATCTTCCAGGGTGCCAGACCTAGAATAAAACTGATCTCCTCCGCACCAACTGTCCTGAGAATTGGCTTTCAAGCAGTGACCAGACCTGGGTCCAATAACAAATACAGTCCATCTTTCTTTTTTTGTGTGTGTGCTACTGGATTAAAACCAGTGGCATTGTACCTCTGTGCTATACCCCCAGACCTTTATTTTTACTTCTAATTTTGAAACAGGGTCTCACTAATTTACCACACACTGTCCTTGAGCCTGTGATCCTCCTGTCTCAGCCTCCCAAGTGCTGGGATTTCAGGCCTGTGCCATTATGCCCCGCATCTTTCTTTTTCATGAGCTCGTTGAATAAACCAAAATGCTGTTTTGGATCAATTATTTTAATCTTTCAATAATGCTCTATGTTTGAGGATTATGAAGGGATGGGCTGGGATGGAAAAAAGACAAGAATAAATCAGATTCTGATTTTGTATGATTTTGTACTTATACTAGAAATCAAATACAATACAAAGGATATTTAAATACAGTGAACATCAGAGAGATATGTCCTGAAAGTTCATATTAAAATTTTTTATATATAAAGAGTTTTGATAATATTTTTTCAGATGGCTACCAAGCTGATCAGTGAGGATAAAGTGATAGAAAGTAAAATAAAACCATGAAATCTGTACATTAAAAGCAGATTTCTAATATTTAAATTATTTTTGTTTGTATCAGCCTGGGTGGGGGTATAAAGGTGGTGAGTCAGACCACAGGCGATACGCATATGGCAGACAGGTCTGAATCACTTCTCATTCCATGAGTTCATAGCAGGGGATGGGAGCCATGGGAGGGAGGGAGGCAGGAAGGGGAAAGGCAGGGCAAGATTCTGTAGGAACCTAGCAAGGTTTTGGTGCACAGACTGCCTCCGCTACTTATGCCGCTGTCCTGTAACTCTTTCTTACACAGTTATAAATAGAAACCACGTGCAAATCTTATTCGTCAGTCCTTTCCACTTGAATTTGCATCAGCAATAACGGCCCTGGAGGCAAATGTTCAGAATAGGGATACAGCAGCAGTGGCTGGGAGAGGGGACTGCTAGCTCCACATGGTGCTTTTGACTATATTATGCTCTGATTAAAAATTGGAAACAAAAATATATTTTTGGGTTTTGAGCGGAACCATCAGTTATTTATTTTTTTTCTTGCAGTACTGGGGATTGAACGCAGGGGCGTTCCACCTCCGCGCCATGCCCCCGGCCCTACCTTTCATACTTCATTTTGAAACCGGTCTCACGAAGTTGCG
Source organism: Glis glis (assembly GCA_004027185.1). Classification (NCBI taxonomy): domain Eukaryota; kingdom Metazoa; phylum Chordata; class Mammalia; order Rodentia; family Gliridae; genus Glis; species Glis glis. Next base: position 7,237 of record PVJS01061335.1, on the reverse strand, counting down.
GAGGGCCCCACTAAGGAGAGAGAGAGAGAGAGAGAGAGTGAGAGAGCTGAGGCTGGCCGCGAACCGGGATCCTCAGGTCTCAGCCTCCCAAAGTACTGGGACCACAAGCGTGCGCCACCACGCCCGGCTCATCAGTTATTTGTTAAGCCTTAAAAATGGTAATCCCAATACTTGGGAGGCCGAGACAGGAGGATCACAGGTTCAAGGCCAGCCTCAGCAACTTAGTGTGACCCTCAGCAACTTAGTGAGACCCTGTTTTAAAATAAAAAATGTGCTAGGCATGGTGGCACTTGCAGGCAATCCCAGTATGTGGGAGGCTGAGACAGTAGGATTGCAAGTTTAAAGCCAGTCTCAGCAATTTAATGAGGCCCTCAGCAATTTAGTGAGACCCTATTTCTAAATAAAAAATAAAATAGGGCTGGGGTATAGCTCAGAGCTAGAACGTCCTTGGGTTCAATCCCCAGTACCAATGAAATAAAATAAAAATTGGCAAAGGCCTTAGAGAACTGGAAGGTTATAAAATTAAATATCATAAATGAACATAGGAAGTGGATATATAATAAAGTCACTTGAAAGATTGTTAGATAAAATTGGACAGATGCTTTATAGAATATTAGGTTTTACTGGGCATGATGGTGCACACCTGTAATTTCATGCCTGTGGGAGGCTGAGACAGGAGGATCGTAGGTACAAGGCCAGGCTCAGCAACTTAGCAAGACCCTGTTTAAAAAAAAAATTTAGCCGGGCGTGGTGGCACACGCTTGTAATCCCAGTACTTTGGGAGGCGGAGACCGGAGGATCCGGGTTCGCGGCCAGCCTCAGCTCGCGCACGTGCTTTCTCTCTCTCTCTCTGTCTCTGTCTCTCTCTGTCTCTCTGTCTCTCTCTCTCTCTCTCCCTCTCCCTCTCTCTCTCCCTCTCTCCTTAGTGAGGCCCTCCACAACTTCGTGAGACCCGGTTTCAAAATAAAGTATAAAAAATAGGGCCAGGGGTGTAGCGCGGAGGTAGAAAGCCCCTGGGTTCAATCCCCGGTACCGAAAAAAAAAAAATTTAAAGGGCTGGTGTGTGTGTGTGTGTGTGGGGGTGTAGCTCGGAAGTAGAATGCCTTTGGGTTCAGTACCAAAAAAATAAAAAAGAAAAAGTAGGTTTTGTCTCCTTCCTGCCATCTCTCCTACCATCTTCCAAGTCTCCAAACCTCCATCTCTTCTATCATCTCCCACATGGGTTTCTTTCTTTCATCCTCCACCTCCACCAAGCTGCTTTTGCTCTGGTCAGTTTTTCAGCTACTTTAAGTTACAACTGTGTATACAGTTGAAGGTTCAGAGACAAGTTCTAAGTTCTAAGACTTTGATAAATACCTGTGGCATAGCAAGAAATATAATTGGTCTCTGGCACAGAGCTCCCAGGACCCTTGGGATTTCCTGAATGCTAGGACTGACTTCTGTTATTCATAAGGAGCCCCTTTAGATCTCACCTGAGCACATCTCTTTGGTGATGCAGGCTGGGGCCCCTAGATAATCTCAGGGTGTAGATGGTCACCCGAAAGACCAACTGATTAGAAGATTGGAACCTTCTGCCCCATCCCAAACTTGGGGGAAGACAGGGTTCCTGAAGATTGAGCTGTATAAAAACGTTTGAACAGTGACATTCAGTTTGCGGGAGGTTGGTGCTCCCAGAGAGAGCTTGGAAGCTCTGGGCCCTTCCCCACCACACCTTGCCCTGCACAACTTTTCTATGTGGCTGCCCCTTAGTTGTATTGTTTAATAAATGGGAAATGTATGATAGGAAATGTTCCTGAGTTCTTGAGCCATTCTAGCAAATTATTGAACCCGAGAAGGGAGTCGTGAGAACTCTTGATTTATAGCCAGTTGATCAGGAGAATGAAGGCCCCTCATCTCTTAGTTATGACTTCATTTCCAAAATGGTCTCTTTCATGCTACTTCATTCTTCTACAATCTCATCCTTGTCAGGATTAAGTCAGCCTCACCTCCAACTCAGACAACCCATTTCTGACCATAATCTCTTACAATCTTAGTCTAATTGTTCCTCCTACTACAGTGAATCTTCAAATTCATCAGGACCACCAGGTCATGGACCACACTTTATTCCCTAGAATTAGACCTCCTTTGTTTTATTTCCCTGTCTACCCAGCTTAGACCATGGTTCATTGATGAAGTAAATCATTTCAAAGAACCCTGATACCTGTGACTCTTTCTTTTAAATAAATGCAGACACAAGCCAAACACTGGAAAAGCCAACACTGGCAATATCCATGCCATCACCCAGGCAGCTGAGTGTTACTAGATAAAACCACACACAGCCGGGCGTGGTGGCGCACGCTTGTAATCCCAGTACTTGGGAGGTGGAGATCGGAGGATCTGGGTTCGCGGCCAGCCTCAGCTACTTAGTGAGGCCTTCCGCAACTTCGTGAGACCCGGTTTCAAAATAAAGGATAAAAACTAGGGCTGGGGGTGTAGCTCGGAGGTAGAATACCCCTGGGTTCAATCCCCGGTACCGCATAAAAGAAAAAAAAAAGAAAAAAGAAATAAATAAAACCACACACCAGGGCAGCCTGGTGTTGCTGCACAGTCATACTTGTTCTGCTGGGTCTCCTGTGCTTACTTATCTCTAGTCAACTCACTCTCCCACTCTTGGCAAAGATGATTTCAAACTTTCCTTATTCTTCTAACCCTGCATCCCACTATCACCTCCTTCACTCTGGGTGAGTCTTTGCTGTCTGCTTCTCAGAAGATGTAGAAGCTATCATCAGGGAGCTTCCTGCCACAAAAGCTACTAATCTAGTTTGTCACCCACGCTCTCATACTTTTCCTGTCGAAAAATAAGTTTCTCTTCTCTCTGCCATGTCTCCAACTATGCTGGTTTACACTACTTAGGGTTCTCAGGAACCCAACACTGTTACATCCTTGCCAGCAGCATTTATATATACTCAAATCTCTCACACTTAAAAAAAAATTCTTTCAACTCATTTTCCCTATAGGTACTTTTCTCTCTCCTGTGTGGATGCACCTGCATATTTAACCTGTCTTCTTCACATCTGAGTTGCTGCCACTTTTTTTTTTTTTTACCATTAAAACAATGTTGTGATGAAAATCTGCATTGAATTTTGTATGTGTAGCTGTAGGGGTAGATTTCATGAAATGCTACTTCAAAGACTAAAGAATTTGATAGGTATGATCAGATTTTTTTTCTTTTTTTGGTACTGGGGATTGAACCCAGGGGCATTCTACCTCTGAGCTACATCCCCAGCCCTATTTTATTTTTTATTTTGAAACAGGGTCTCACTAAGTTGCAGAAGATCTCACTAAGTTGCTGAGGCTGGCCGCGAACCCATGATCCTCCTCTCAGCCTCCCAAGTACTGAGAATACAAGTGTTGCACCACCATGCCCAGCTGGTCAGATTTTTCTTCACAGGGGATCATACCACATGATCACATTCCCATCAGCTGGGAGAGTATTACATTTCCCACAGTCTTGACAACAGAATATGTTATCCAACTTTGGAAATGTTTGCCAGTCTGACAGATGATACCTTAGTTTTATTTGCCTTTCTTATGATGATTAAGCTCTTTGAGTTTAAGGGGCTAAGCCGGGCGTGGTAGCGCAAGCTTGTAATCCCAGCAGAGACCGGAGGATCCGGGTTCGCGGCCAGCTTCAGCTCTCTCTTCCTGTCTCTCTCTCTGTCTACCTAGTGAGGCCCTCCGCAACTTCGTGAGACCCAGTTTCAAAATAAAAGTATAAAAAAATAGGGCCGGGCGTGTAGCGTGGAGGTAGAACACCCCTGGGTTCAATCCCTGGTACCGCAAAAAAAAGGGGGGGGCTAAAACTTTCCTTTGTTGTAGTCTGTTAATGCTCTTGGCCCATTTTTCTATTGGGCTGTTGGTCTTTTTCTTTTTAATATCTAAGACCTCTTTATATAGCAGGGAGGGAGATTAGAACAGGCTGTGATTTTTCAACCCATTACAGAGCCACAGTTTAAAAAGAGGCTTAACAAAGTCATCCAAGTCATTCTACTCCTTGGAAACAAGGGCTCCCTGTTCCAATTTTATTGTTTTTGACTTGAAAGTAGCATATGTTCACTAGAGATGTATTGGAAAAAATTTAAAACTGCCCCTAGACCCCCCCTTCCTACGTTCCTTTTGTAAATACACAAAATGTAAAAAGGAAGCACCTTCCTGTCATAACTCCGTCCCTCACAGGTCAACATTGGTAAACATCTATGGCTTGGGGGCTGGGGATGTGGCTCAATGGTAGACGGCTTGTCTAGGACGAGTGAAGCCCTGGGTTCCATCCCCATCCCCAGCAAAACACACGCGCGCGCACACACACACACACACACACACACACACACACACACACACTGTAGTTCAATGGTAGATGGCTTGTCTAGCATGCATGAAGCCCTGGGTTCCATCCCCATCCCCAGCAACACACACACACACACACACACACACACACACACACACACACACGTAGCATTCCTTCCTGCTGTTTAGATTGTTTTTCACCCTATTAGTCCTATTAAAAACTTATGGGGTGGAAAATATTCCAAATTTAAAAACATGGTCATATTTAGAGACCGAGATCTGCGCAGACCTAGTTTCCTTCCTGGCTTAATGGTCATGCTGGGAACAGAGCCTTCTGAGGAGACCAGATGGCCATTTGCCAGCACCTCAAAATATTAGATTAGGGCCCTGTTGCATCCTTCGACTCTTGCAAACTAAGCTCCTGGTTAAAAAATATTTTAACTTCCATTTAGCAGCAAAAACATCAGACACATCAACAACAAAAAACTCAAACACATTGGTAATTTTAAGTATGAATTTATGTTTTGAAATAAAAAAATGAAAAAAACCAGAATTTTACAAAACTGTCACACAGGAACACACCTTAGATACCAGTACATGCTACATTTACTTAGAAAAAGTTAACAGATCCCGTCAAAACAATTAGCTGTCAATTATAAATGTGTTCTTTGAGCAAGAAGAAAGCTCGTGTGAAATGTTGGACTGAAAGCCAGTGAGTGAAACCCGCCATGGAGTCAGGAATGGCTCAGCGCCTCCAGGGGTGAGGAGGCTTGGACTCTGGCCTTACTGGCTGGGCTGAGCTCGGGCCCTCAGTTTCCCCACATGCAGAGGAGGGGCTCTGACTGGATGCTTCTGAAATCCTGTGTGCCAGGTCTTTTTATTTCAGGTAGCTATATAAAACATTATTACTATTTTCCTTTGATTGTAAACTTTAACATAAAAATAACTTAACACGTTTACAGATTTTACTACAAGGAGTACTATGATTTCTATCATGACTCTCGTCGCTTCTGGAAAATCTCCATTTCAGAAGTTTCTGATTTGGTTCACCTTCTCACCTGGCGATTCTTGCCTTGAGGGCATCCTCTCCACACCTGCATGTGTATGGAGAAACTGGCAGGCAGTCCTTTCTGAGCCAGTCTGTGGCTCTGCCTACATCGAATAGGCTGTGCCACACTTTTGCTCAGGCTCCAACCGTCTTCTCTTCAATTACTACAGGTCCAGCTGGTCCATTTATAGTTCCTTCCTTGCATTCCACTGTTTATTATACAAATGGTATTTAAGTATGTTCCTATAGCATTTGTTCAAATCATCCTAATAATCAAAAGAGTTCGAGGTTTTTTCATATTTCTCAGGTATTTTGCTGGTCTGTAAATATGATCTGATTTGCATAAGAACAAATAAGAAGAAATATATGCTGGTAGATCTTAGCACCTTATAGTTATGTCTCTGTCCCTCTATCAATGTTGCATATTGTGGTTTGCTCATATTTTCTCTCAGATAAAATATTTAGCTTCTTTTTCAACAGTACACATGATTTTTTACAACAGAGACATGCTGAGGACAAACATCACAAAACAATGATCTATGATAAATGATCTAAAGATGCAGTTGGAATCACTTCCATATATCAATTCTAAAATGAATATTCAGGACTTTGAACATGCCCATGGATCCTCCAGTTCTAAGATACACCATTTCATATCATCATTTCTACAGTTTGACAAAAACAAGAATGGACAGTCTTAAGCAAGCGGGGGACATTTCATTAAAATTCATTACTGCAACGTGTAACTTCTTCATAAATTACTTGAAAATTCATAGTGTAGCATCACTAAGTCTTGCTAATTATGAAAGATGTAAATTTACAGTAGTTTCCTCTCGTAATGGTTATACCATTATTCACATTTATTTATTCCTAATTAAATTCAATTTCAACTACCTGATTTTGAGTTTGAGGTAGCTTCATTGTGGTTCTATTGCTTGGGAAGTGGTATATTTGAAAGTACCTTCTGGAATATTAAATTTAGATTTGAATGAGAGGGAAATAAAATGATCACATATTGTTACCTCCCTTGGTATACAAACTAAAAAAAAATCAACCATTTCTTTAGTGATTAAAAATATAGTTCTTTTGTGAGCATGGACATAATACATGGAATCTGTTTTTTTGCATGAAAGTAGGCGTCAAGGGAAGAGGACTCAAATTCTGTGGCCACCTTCCGGTTAACCCGAGTAAGAATATGCATAAATTCAAGCTTGTGAGCGTACTGTTTCAGCATGGCACAAAGTGACTGGATGAACCAGGATCCCTCCTTTGCATTTCGCCAGGAATAGTAACCTACAAGACAAAATATAGTCAAAATACTATGGATATCCGACTTTAGCTGATTCTATATATTATTATATAACCACAACGATAAAATGCCAAGGATATCTGACTTCATCTGATTCTATAATTTATAATATAACCACAATGGTAAAAATAAGCATAAACATCCATAGGTCTTATTCATCATAAAAAGGAAAAAAATGGTGCCTTTGGTTTCAGGAGAAATGATACTGGAGGGTGAGCAATGTGCATTGTGCCTACACCTCTGCTTTTAACACGAGTTGAGAACTGTGGACCAACTTTACCACTGAGTTATTGAGTTTTGTTTTCTGAGCTTCCCTTCCCCCAGGGAACAACAGGTAAACACACAGAAGATAAGATAATGCAGAAGCAGTCGGGCCTGGTGGCGCACGCTTGTAATCCCAGTACTTTGGGAGGCAGAGACCGGAGGATCTGGGTTTGCGGCCAGCCTCAGCGCTCTCTCTCTCTCTCTCTCTCTCTCTCTCTCTCTCTCTCTACTTAATGAGGCCCTCCTCAACTTCGTGAGACCCGGTTTCAAAATAAAGTATAAAAAAAATAGGG
>PVJS01061334.1:0-11017 GCA_004027185.1 Glis glis | reverse complement strand
AGGTTTCCTATGTCTAATCTCTCTCCCTTTGTGGTTTATTATTCTGGAGGTAGATAGTTTCTACCAGGTGAACCACCTTAAAGGTGAATATCCTTTCCTGAATGGTTATTCTCACTTGCTCGGTATAATGTCCATTTGCAGGCCTAATTCTTGGTCTCCTTCAGTGATTGGGACCCTTGCCTGGTGCCTCTCACTACCTGTACAAGTGACCAGTGCTGCTATTGCCCTTCTCACTGAAAGCATGGGTCTCCACGGTCTCCACTTGGGCTGTCCCTATGTCTCTATTTACACCTATGGCAGGTGTCACCAGCAGGGGGCCCGGGGCTTGGGTCTCTCTTTGCCTACAGAAGCAGCGGGTGTCGCCCTGCCCCGATTATGTGCAAACACGGAACTCCACGTTTTCTGCAGAGAGGGCTGGTTTGGTCCAATTTTCCCCAGGTACCACAGCTGTATGTCCTGTGGTGCTCCCCGGGGACTCTACAAGGGTGCTGCGACCCACGGGCTGCAAGTCTGTCCCACTCAAATGTCACCAGGGACTGTCTGCTTATCCATGCGTCTACCAAGTCCCACAGCAGACCCCACTCCCACCTCCACCAGGACAATCCGCACTGTCCCAGACCCCGCAAGTCCCTGTGGCCGCGCTGGGTGGTCTCCCCCTGGGGCGGCTTGTTGACTTACGGTCTCCTTAAGCGCTGCTCTTAATCTCTGTGGGGGGGTTCAGTCGCTGCTGCAGGCTCTGGTCAGGCCTCCGGGCCTTGGGGGCTCTGCCGGGTGTGGATCGAACTGCTGCTCGCACCCGTCGCTGATGCTCTGCAGTGCTGGTTTTAGGCTGATGCTCTGCAGTGCTGGTTTTAGAAGAGCTCCCTGGCTTCCTTGTTGGTGATCTGCAGAAGCTGCACTGCTGGTTGCTGTTGGTGAGTTCTGATCAAGATGGCGCCGCTGCAGCTTCTGCCGACGCAGCAGTTGGGGTCTGTGTCGCGCGTGGAACAAGTCGCTGCTCGCCTTCACTGGTGCTATTCTGCAGCTGCTGGATGCACAGCAGGTCGCTGGCGTCTCCGCTGGACTTGTGCAGGAGCCACAATGCTGGTAGCCGCTGGCAATGTCCTGCCAAGATGGCGCCGCTGCAGCTGCTGTCGCCGCCGCTGTTTGGTCTCTCGAGTGTGGAGGAGTCGCTGCTTGCTTTCGTCTCTGCTGACCTGCAGTTGAACTTACAACAGGTCTCTGGCTTCTCTGCTGGTGGCGTATGGAAGCTGGAATGCCGGTAGTGGCCGGCACGGTCCGGCCAAGATGGCGCCGCCGCCGTCGCTTAGGTAAGGCGCTTGGAGCTTTTTACTTCCCTGTCTTGTCATCTGAAGTTGCTGCTGTCTCCTCCTCCTCCCCCTCCTCCTCCTCCATCCACCTCAATTTCTAAAGCATCAGGTTTTCTGTTTTTTTTTTTGCGGTACCGGGGATTGAACCCAGGGGCGTTCTACCTCTGCACTACACCCCTGGCCCTATTATTTATACTTTATTTTGAAACCGGGTCTCACGAAGTAGAGAGAGAGAGAGAGAGATGGGGGAGAGAGAGAGAGAGGGAGAGAGAGAGAGAGAGAGAGAGGGAGGGAGAGAGAGAGAACTGAGGCTGGTCACGAACCCGGATCCTCCGGTCTCCACCTCCCAAAGTGCTGGGATTACAAGCGTGCGCCACCACGCCCGGCAGGTTTTCTGTTTTTGATGGCTCTTAAATATTGGTCTTCACCAAGATTCTGTCCTCCATACTTTTTTTTTGATATTGAAGGTTGAACCCTGGGGCATCCTACCTCTGAGCTACACCCCCAGCCCCATTTTATTTTGAAATAGGGTCTAAGTTGCTGAGGTCCTTGCTAAATTGCGGAGGCTGGTCTTGAAACTGATCCTCCTGTCTTCTAACCACGCCCGGTTGCCTCCACACTCCAGACCCTGCACATGCTTCCTAGGTGATCTCACCTACTTCCAATGTTGTACAAATCCTAAACTTTATACCCAAGCCTACCTCAAACTCACATTTTCAACCAAATATACCTATCTCCCCTATCTTCCACCCTTGACTTTTTCAGTGAATGGTATCATCATTTAATCAGTCAACAAAATCAGAAACCTAGGTTCCATGCTCTTACTTTCCATTAACCAGTCACTAACATGTACCTCTCGTTCTGTCTACTGTCAGTGCCTCAGTCACAATTTAGGCTTCTATCACCTCTCATCTGTCATCACTCCTCTCCAGTCTAACCACATTCATACTGCTGCCAGAGTGATTCCTCTAAAATAAGCACTTTATCCTGAGGCTTAGAATTATTGTATTGCATATGTTCCTTATATTCTAGCCATTCAGAGCTACCTGTAAGTTCTGTGGACATGTTGTTTCATTCTCGTAAGTGCTGTTCCCCTCTTCCTACTACTCCCAATGCCAGTTGTCTGGTAAACTCCTCCCTATTCTTCATGATCTTTTTTTTTTGGTACTGGGGACTGAACCCAGAAGCATTCTACCTCCAAGCTATACCCCCAGCCCAATTTTATTTTATTCTTCTTTTTTTTTGTGGTACTGGGGATTGAACCCAGGGGCATTCCACCTCCGAGCTACATACAACCCCAGCCCTATTTTTTTATTCTTTATTTTGAGACAGGGTCTCACTAAGTTGAGGAGGGCCTCACTAAGTAGCTAAGGCTGGCCACCAACCCGGATCATCCGGTGTCAGCCTCCCAAGTACTGGGATTACAAGTGTGCACCACCACACCCAGTTTATTTTTATTTTTTGAAACAGGGTCTCACTAGATTGGTGAGTGTCTCACTACTTGCTGAGGCTGTCCTTGAACTTGGGATCCTCCTGTCTCAGCCTCCCAAATACTGGGATTAAGGTGTGCACCACCACGCCCAGCTCATGATCTATCTTTTGTTTGTGTGTCTTGCTAGGCTGCTAAGTCTCACTACTTGCTGAGGCTGGTCTTGAACTTGTGATCCTCCTGTCTCAGCCTCCCAAGTACTGGCATTATAGGTGTGCACCACCACACCTGGCTTATTTTATTCTTTATTTTGAAATGGGGTCTCGCTAGGATACTGTATGCTGGCCTTGAACCTGCAATCCTCCTGTTTCAGCCTCCCAAACACTAGGATAACAGGCATGTGCCACTGCACCTGACTCATGATCTATCTTTTTAGAATTCCCTGAGACATAGGAGAATCACAGGTTTGAGGCCAGACTCAGCAACTTAGTGAGGCTCTCAGCAACCTACTGAGACCCTGTTTCAAAATAAAAAATAAAAAGAGAAAAAGAGCTGGTGGTATAGCTCAGAGATAGAATGCTCCTGGGTTTAATCCCCAGGATTGCCTAGCATGGTGGCACACGCCTGCTAATCCCAGTACTTGAGAGGCTGACACAGGAGGATTGCAGGTTCAAGACCAGTCTCAGCAACTTAGGGAGACTCTTAGTAACCTAGTGAGACCTTGTTTCAAACCCAAAAATAGAAAGGGCTGGTGTGTAGCTCAGAGGTAGAATACCTCTAGGGTTCAATCACCAGTAAAACACACACACACACACAAAAAAAATCCCAGCTGGGTGTGGTGGTGTGCACCTGTAATCCTAGTACTTGGGAGGCTAAGACAGGAGGATCACAGGTTTGAGATCAGCCTCAGTAACTTAACGAGACCTTGTTTCTAAATTAAAAAAAAACCAAAATATAGCTGGAGCATGGCTTGGAGGTAGATTACCTGAGTTCAATCCCCAGCACCACACATACACACAGACACAAATTCCCCAGTCCCACACATATATACATACACACACAGAGTCTCCTTTGTGAGCTAGGCATGGTGGCATAGGCCTGTATTCCCAGTACCTGGGAGACTGAGACAGGAGAATGGCAGGTTCGAGGCCAGCCTGAGGAACTTAGCAAGAGCCCTTTTTTTTTTCCTTTATTGTGGTACCGGGGATTGAATCCAGGGGCATTCTACCTCCAAGCTACACCCCAGCCCTATTTTTTATTCTTTATTTTGAAACATGGTCTCACTAAGTTGCTGAGGGCTTCAACTAAGTAGCTGAGGGTGGCCTTGAACCTGTGATCCTCCTGTCTCAGCCTCCCAAGTACTGGGATTACAAGTGTGCGCCACCACACCTGGCTTTTTTATTTACTTTGAAATAGGCTCTCAGAGCCAGGCGTGGTGGCGCACACTTGTAATCCCAGTACTTGGGAGGCTGAGACAGGAAGATCTGAGGCTTGAAGCCAGCCTCAGCAACTTAGTGAGGTTCTCTGCAACTTTGCGAGACCCTGTCTCCAAATAAAAAATAAAATAGGTCTGAGGGTGTAGCCTGGAGGTAGAAGGACCATAGGTTCCATCCCCAGTTCCACAATAAAAATTAAATAAATATATAAATAAATAAATAGAGCTGGCGCTATAGCTCTGAGATAGTATGCCCATTGGTTCTATCCCCAGTATCAAAAAATAAAGAGTTGCCGGGCGTGGTGGTGCATGCTTGTAATTCCAGTACTTGGGAGGCTGAGACAGGAGGATCACAGGCGGCCAGCCTCAACTACTTAGGCCCTCCACAACTTAGTGAGACCCTGCTTCAAATAAAGAATAAAAAACAGGGCTGGGGGTGTAGCTTGGAGATAGAATGCCCCTGGGTTCAATCCCCAGTACTGCAAAAAAAAAGTCTCTTCTATGAAGCATACCTGTCTTTACTCCATTAGTGGAGACTAGCAGAGTTTAGACCTCCTTGTCACCAAGGGACCTTATAAATAACCATTTCCTACAATGATTACATTTTATTAAGCTTATCTATTTACATATATATCTCTCATTCTAGACCTTAAGTTCCTTGCAATCAGACACAATATCTTTCTTCTGTATTAGCATGTGGCATACTGCTTGATGAAAAGAGGGGGTTCGATAAATGTTGTAATAAATGGATGAATGAATACCATGTACCCATCCAATCTCCCAAACCAAAATTCTAGAAGCCACCACCTTCCATTCTTCCTTCTCCACCCCAAATGCCAATTAGTCACTAAGTCCTGTTGATCCTACTCCAGCTAAAACTGTCTCAAATCCATCCCCCTCCTCTCCATCCAATGCCATGGCCCCATTACCCCTTACTTGAACTGTATTTGCTCCTTTCCAAACCATTCTCCACACTACTGCTGGAATTTTTTAAAATTTTATTACAAAAATAATACATACTTATAAAAATGCAAACAATACAGAAATAAAAACACAATACCCACCTGGTATACATACAACCATATAACCCTCTCCCCTCCACTCGCATTCCCCAGAGGATATCACTGCGAACAATTTAGCGTATGTCCTTTCAGACCTTTTCCTTTGCGTATACAAGTATACATAAACACATATAAATATACACATGGTTTTGTCTTTTACAAAAATGGGATCATACATGTCTGTGACATGATTCTTTGATTTTTTTCTTCATTCAATGTGCAGAAAATTTCTAAAACACAAATCTGATTATATTGCTCCTTTAGATTTCATTTCTCATAAAATTCATTCATTAGTATCAAATGCAAAGCTCTTGATGACATGCTTCCTGCCGATCTCTCAGTCTCATTTCTAGCCATTCCAGCATTAAAAGATGAACATAAACCACCTAAATCCTTTCTGACACAAGGCAGGTACAAACAAAGAAACAAACAAACAAACAAACTAGGAACACACTCTGCCATTTCTAGATTTTGGCCTTTTCACTTCATGTGACACTCTGCCTGGACTTTTCCATCTGGCAAGCTCCTACTAATTAATTCAATAATCAGCTTAAAAAATTACCTCTAGGAAGACTTCCTAACTTTTTTCAAACATGATCACTCCTCTATTTCCCCTATGCTTTATAGCTAGCTTCTTAATTGCACTTATCTCATAGTACTATAATGATTTATTAACATATTTCGAACTCCGGCTCCCCTCACCCAACTTGACAGTGAGCTCTTTGGGTAAAAGGGATGGGCCTTATTTACCTTTGCATCCCAAGGATCTGATAGAGTGCTTATCAAGAAGATGATACTCAGTAACATATCTGTTGAGGATTCTATGATACTAGAAACATTTACTGAGTGCCTACTTTGCACAGAATCACATCCTAAGCATGAAAAGAAACAGAAGTACAGTCTTTGCTCTAATGAACTTACCGTTTCCCTACTATTTCCCCTGCGGGGGGAGGAACAGAACACATTTACACGGCAACATATCATTTCTGACATACAGGCTGCTTCAAATACTTAGTCATTTGCCTCAAATCCTTTAGGGACAAGGCATCGTATAATCAAATAAATAATAAATGAATGGGCAGTTTGTCCAATAGGTTTGTTTTTAAGTCTGGCACAGAGCCCACCAGAACCCAATTCCTTTTCTAGCAGGAGTGTTCACACGTATTCCAGCCTGCAAATTAGAAAACTGAAATGATACCATGCTTAGAAAATTATTCTTTTTTTTTGCAGCACTAGGGATGGAACCCAGGGGCATTCTGCTTCTGAGCTACACCCCCAGCCCTATTTTTTATTCTTTATTTTGACACAGGGTCTCACTAAGTTGCGGAGGGCTTCACTAAGTAGGCTGAGGCTAGCCGCAAACCCGAATCCTCCGGTCTCAGCCTCCCAAGTACTGGGATTACAAGCGTGCGCCACCACACCTGGCTAGAAAATTTCTAATACACCAAGAGGATATAAAGTTTTTAGTCCTTTCATGATTTCTCCTCCTTCCCCAGGGAAAAATTATACCAAGAGGAATAAATGGAATTAAAAGAGGGCACTGGAAGAGTGAGCTTGCTCTCTCTTTTTGGTAGTGGTAAGGGGAAAGAGGGTTGCCTTGTTTTAATCAAAGGGTGACATTGCCTCAAGAAGATCAGGAGAGGTGATTTAGTATCATTTACTTATTTTTAAAGGCTAAAGTGTTAGTTAATCTGGTGATTTCAGGATCAGACACTGTACAAATATAAACAAATTGGGGAGAGGTGAACCACCTAGGCTGGAGAACAGGAAAGGCTGACCAAGGAGGCCCAAAGGAAGCCTCATTCATCAGAGTCCAAGTCACTGTCCCCAGCAATGGAGTGGAAATCCTCACTGTCCTCCTCGTCCTCTGACAGGTGGACCTGGCTTAGTACACTCGGCCCAGAGCGCTGCTCTTCCTCCTCATCTTCTTCCTCCTCTGATACCTCATACCCACCGATGCTGCTGAAGCTTGTGTCTTGGGTGTTCGACTTGGGATCAGGCTCCTCATAGCTCCCATAACTGAGAAGAGAAACATGTCATCTCTCAAGCTCGGACATTGTCCTGTAGCTGACCATTCCCATTCTCAGTGCCACCAAGGATCAGCCCATCTCACCTCCCCTAGACACTAAAGTGACTGGTTCTGGACTGTTCTACATCTCCTTGAGAGAAAATGGCCCTGTTCTGAAACAACTTCTCAACTTCATATACACAAGAACCTGAGTGAAACTCCTCGATTCCTAAACAACACACACTGCCAAGCTAACATAACCATAAATGCGCTAACAGCCTCACGGTTTCACCTGCCACTTACAGTTTCCCTCACCTATGTAGCCCAAATTAGTCAACAGTCCTGAAGATTCTCTCTTCAGTACATCTGGCCTCTATCCCCTCTTTTCCATCCCCAGCCTGCCTGCCTTGGCTTAGTCATTTGTTATCTCTGGCCTGCACTACTGGAATAAATCTTCCTGCCTCTAGTCTTGCTCTCTTTCAGTTAATTCTTCACACTTCTGCCAGAGTGCTCTTTATTTTTTGTTTGTTTGTTTATTCTTAATTTTACTTAAAAATCACACAAGTAATGCACATTCACTGGTTAAAAAATTAGAACATACACCAGAAAAAAAACCACCAATAAGTCCACCATCCAGAGATAATCTTTTGGCATATGACCTTCCAATTTTTTTCCTATGCACTTCAGATGCTTAAACATTTTCTTAAATTTACAAATGAGATATTCTACATGTTCTTCAGGAACCTGATTTTTGACTAATGATTATAATGAACATCTTTCTGTGTCAGTAAACGTGTCTATAGCATAATTTTAATAGCTGCATGGTACCATATTCTGCTGAATGGCTATAACATGATTTATTTAACAGTCTCTCACTAGGACATTTCAGCTGTCGCCAATTGTTCCATTATTAGAAACAATGCTATGATGAACATCCTCATACAAACATTTTAATGAAGGTGTTTTATTACTCCCATAGAATAATTTCCTAGATAGGAATTTTGGGGCCAAAGGGGATACACATTAAAATTTTTAAATTTATGGTGATAAGTTGTTAAACCCCTGTCTTACCCACTTCTATTTTTTCATTTTTTACATTACCACCAGTAGTTTAAGGATGTCTTTTTCCTCAAACTCTTTCTAACGCCGGGCATTATCACTCATTTTAATCTTCACCAGTCTGATAGGTAAAAAACTACACTTCACTGTTTTATTGCATTTCTTTGACTATGGAAGTTATTTTTCATATACTTATTGGCCACTAGCATTTCTTTTATGAATTATTAGTTCACGTCTTTTGCCCATTTTTCTTTTGGTGCACAGAACAATCTTTTGTGTGTGTGTGGTACTGGGGATTGAACCCAGGGGCATTCTACCTCCATGCTATACCCCCAGTCCTGTATTCTTTAATTTTTATTTGGAAACAGGGTTTCGCTAAGTTGCTGAGGCTGTCCTTGAACCTGTGATCCTCCTGTCTCAGCTTCCCATGTACTAGTATTACAGGCATGTGCCACCATGCCCAGCTCAGTGCAATCTTTTAAAAATTTAAGTATGATCATACTATTCTCTTTCAATGCCTGCATGAAACTCCCAGGTCCTTCATAATTTATTCCTTACCTACCTCTTTAAATCATTTCTTATTTATAATTTTACATCGCTGGGGATCAAACCCACGGCCTCACACATGCTCAGTTGTAAGCACTCTACAACTGAGCTATATCATCAGCCCTTTATTAAATTTTATTTTTTTGTTACTGGGGATTAAACCCAGGGGCGTTCTACCTCTGAGCTATACACCCAGCCTAATTTTCAATTTTAACTATTATTTGGAAACAGGGTCTCACTAGGTTGATGAGTCTCACTACTTGCTGAGGCTGTCCTCAAACCTGTGATCCTCCTTTCTCAGCCTCCCAAGTATTGCGATTATGGGTGTGCACCACCGTGCCCAGCCACCAGCCCTTTAATAAATCATTTCTCTCACATGGATCATGGATCTTACACATAGATCAACCAAAAGCTCTAGCCACACTGAGCTAGTTTTTTTTTTCTAGAAGTATTTCACATGTTACTGGTCTCTGGAATGTCCTTTGCTTTCTTCTTTATCTAATTACTATTCATATTTGGCTCAGTTTCTTTCTCTCTCTCTCTCTTTTTTTTTGTGGTACTAGGGATTGAACCCAGGGACATTCTATCTCCAAGCTACGCCCCAGCCCTATTTTTTATTCATTATTTTGAAACAGGGTCTCAATAAGTTGCGGAGGGCCTCACTAAGTAGCTGAGGCTGGCCGCGAACCCAGATCCTCCAGTCTCAGCCTCCCAAGTACTGGGATTACGAGCATGTGCCACCACGCCCGGCTTCTCAATTTCTTTCTCTAACCAGCTCCCTTCCCCATTCCTTTCAAGTCCCAGAAAAACCCAATGGTTGCCTGTCACAGCACTTTTTATGTTACACTGTGATTGTCTATCTGTGTTAGGCTTCCTGCTAGACTGAACTCCTGAAGGGAAGGAACCACATCTTAGTTGTTTTTGTACTTATAATAAATATCTGCTGAATGAATAAAGACACTTAATTGCTTGCTGGTTAAATCTATCATATGTACATTAAATCCAATAAGCCCAAAGCTAAAATTTATTTTTCACTCCTCATCTAATACTTATTCTTCCTTTTTCCTATCTCAGTGACATTACCATTCATTATTTATCCAACCTCCTCACCTCACAAATCCAATCATCTACCTTATAAATGACATACCCCTTTATTTTACCTTCCTCTTGATAGATCCCTGTTGACTTCCTCATCATCTGTCCCACATTGCCCTAAGAGTTAAATACTAATTTGATGTTAATTCATTTTCCTAAAAGTGATGTTTCCTAATACCCACAGAACAAAAATCCAAATGTCTCATTAGCATGCCACTTAAGGCCCCTCCCCCTACATAATGTCTTGCCAATTCTGGAGTCTCAACTCCCCAACAACTTCCCTTTGCTCTGGAACACACTTTATGTTATATTTCTGTGCCTTTGAATATATTGTTTTATCTGAAAAGACCTACCCACTGGCTGCCATAATATCTACTTAGTAGACTCCTATTCGTCATTTAAGGTCCAATTCAAAATGTTCCCTTGTCTGTGAGACTTTCCCTGCTTACTTCAAGCAGAGTGAGCCACTCCCTCCTCAGTGGTGCCTTGGCACTTTGTACTTATGCTTTAGCCCTTATCACATTGTATTTGGAATGATTTGTGTCAGTCTCTTCCACTAGAAGAGCTCCTCAAAGGAAGGATATTTCTTGCTCCTCTGGGTATCCCCAGGGCCTAGCATAGTGCCTGGCCCTAGTAGGTGCTCAGGAAATGTTTGATGGATGAAAGCAATCTGATGCTGGGCCCTTTGACATCCCAGCTGGGCACTGATGCCATAGCCCTGTAGCATGTTGTTGCCGATTACCTGATGTTGCTATCCTCCAAACCATGGGAGGCCTCCCCACCGTCTCCCTCATAGGACATCATGCTTTCTTCATTTTCCATGCCCATCCTTGTGTTCTCCTGAAGCACGCGGGGCTGTCTAGGTCTTATACCACCAGATCCCACATCAGAGTCGCTTCCACTCTCACTCAACTGAATAGCTGTAAAAAGAGAGATTCTGGTTCATTAAGAGATAAGCTTGAGCTGGGTGTGGTGGCGCACGCTTGTAATCCCAGTACTTTGGGAGGCGGAGACCGGAGGATCCGGGTTCCTGGCCAGCCTCAGCTCGTGCACGCGCACGCTCTCTCTCCCTGT
>PVJS01061333.1:0-11019 GCA_004027185.1 Glis glis | reverse complement strand
AAAAAAAAAAAAAATAGAAAAGAAGAAAGATCTCAAATCAATGACCTCAGCTTCTACCTTAAGAAAACTAGAAAGGCTGGGCATGGTGGCATACTTAGAGTCCCAGCTACTCGGAAGGCTAAGTGAGACAGGAGGATCACTGAAACCCACAAGTTCAAGACAGCCTGGACAACAATGAGACCTAGTCTCAAAAAAAGAGAAGAAAAGGGAAAAAACAAAAACAAAATCCTAGAGAAGGAAGAGCAAATGAAATCCAAAGTAGGAAAAAAGGGAATAAAGAGCTAGAGATGTAGCTCACAGGTAGAGTGCTTACCTAGCAAAGCAGGAGGAGGAAGGAGGGAAGGAGGAGAAAGGAATAAAGATAAAGGTAAAGGTGAGCTGGGCACAGTGGCGCACACCTATACACCTGTAATCTCAGCAGCCCAGGCAACACAGCAAGATCCCTCTTCAAAAAAAAAAAAAAGAAAGAAAGAAAAGAAAAAGAAAAAGAAAAAGAGAGAGAGAGAGAGAGAGAACAGAAACACTAGATAAGGTTAAGAAAATAAAATCTGGCTATTTGAAAAGATCAATAAAATTGAACTTCTGGCTAGACTGATCAGAGCCAGGTGTGGTGGTGCACACCTGTAATACCAGTACTTGGAACGCCAAGATAGGAGAATCACAGATTCGAGGCCAGCCTCAGCAACTTAACTAGACTGATCAGGAAAAAAGATTATAAGTACCAGGAATGATAGAAATGGTATCACTATAGATTCAAGAGATATTAAAAGATTTATGTACAACTTCATATCAATAAATTTGACAACCCAGATGAAATGAGTAAATTCTTTGAATGACCCAATCTATGCTCCTTTTACTATATCAGGAATTATATCTTGCTCATGGTATTTTGATAGAAACCTAAAGACAAAATGATATAGTTCCAAGACTAAAGTGGCTTATAGGCCAGCAGAGATGGACAATGTGATATGATGACAGAGGTTGGCATGAGGCACTGGAGGAGCCAGGAGGAAGAGAACCTAGCTTTGGAGTTATCACACATGTGTGTGTGTGTGTGTGTGTGTGTGTATGTGTGTGTGTGTGTGTTTACTGGGGATGAAACAACACAGGGGCGTTTTACCTCTGAGCTACACCTTCAGCCCTATTTTATTATTTTATTATATATATATATATATATATATATATATATATATATATATATATTGCGTTACTGGGGATTGAACCCAGGGGCATTCTACCTCCGAGCTACACCCCCAGCCCTATTTTTTATTCTTTATTTTGAAACAGGATCTCACTAAGTTGCAGAGGCCTCACTAAGTAGCTGAGGCTGGACGCAAACCTGGATCCTCTGGTCTCAGCCTCCCAAGTACTGGGATTACAAGTGTGCGCCACCACGCCTGGCTTATTCTTTTATTTTGAAACAGGGTCTCACTAAGTTGCAGAGGGCCTCACTAAATTGCCGAGGCTGGCCCTAAACCTGTGATTCTCCTGTCTCAGCCTCCCAAGTACTGGGATTACAAGTGAGCGCCACCATGCCCGGCTGGAATTATCACATATTTTGAATGGTAAGAGATGGTCTGGAGGGCCATCTCTCAAGCAGGAGGAACCCAGAGGCACAGAGTGAGCAAAGATAAAAGCCCAAGAGAAAAACTTAAGAACAGAATTTGTGAGCCAGGCATGGTGGCCCACACCTGTAATCCCAGTATTTGGGAAATTGAGAAAGGAGGATCGCAGGTTCAGGCCAGTCTCAGCAGCAAAGCGAGACTCTCAGCAACACAGTGAGACCCTGTTTCAAAAAATAAAATAGAGCTAGGGGTATAGCTCAGAGGTAGAATGCCTCTGGGTTCAGCCCCCAGTACAGAAAAAAAAAAAACCCACAAAGTTGTATGCCTTGTTAAGGAGCTGCTAGACTTTATCCCAGGGTTAGTGGGAAGCTATTGAAAGATTCAAAACAGGACAGGAACGTGACCAGATTTACATTTCAGAAAGACCCCTCTGACTGCTGTGGGGAGAAAAGACCTTGCCAGTCTTTTGCCACACTGCAATAACCCCACGGGTTTAGTTTCAAGGGCCTGAACTGAGATCACAGCAGAGCTGGCCAGGAGAGTTTGAACTTGAGAGACACTAAGAGGAAAGACTCAATGGGCCCATACCACATGTTCGAATGTCCAGCAGAAGGAAATGGAGAGGGAGTTAGGGTTGACTTCCAGGTTCTTGGCAGGGGCAGCCAGGTGGTAGAGATGCCATCTCTCAGAGACTAGTTATTCAGGAAAGAGAATATAGGGTCAGGAGGGAGAAATCATTCTCCAGGTCTTTCTCTGGGGCTATGGGCTTCAAAATTCAAACCAGCATCTGAAATTTGAATTCACATTCTCTAAATGCATATGATGAAGATGAGAGTTCAAGGATTTCTGAACAGGTCAAATCTAAATCGTTTCTCAGAGAACTATAAAGAGCACAGTAAACCTGAGGGTTACCATTTATGCATGTGTGTGTTAAAAGAATATATAGGCCTATGTTTATGTTTACAGAGACTATTTCTGAGCTTGGTAATCAGTCGTCTCTAAGTGGGTCAGGGAAGGTACTTTAAAAATTATGTACTATTTACATGACCACCTAAAAAAAGTACAAACGAATCCCTCTATTATGTATAATTATAATGCACCAATAAAAATTTTTTTAAAAGTACAAACAAAAAGCAACAGTCAATTTCTTCCCCTCCCCAGACTCTTTGGAAAGACAGGTGTATTTAAAGCAGCAAACCTCTGCTAAGAACAACCTAAATGTGCCTGGCACTGGAGCTGTGGTCTGGTCCACACAGCGGAGTGAGGAGGGCACTGGCTGAGCCCCTCCCCCGCCCACCAGGTCGCAGGCTGGATGCTCTTAGCCAGGCTTGTTCAGGCCGACCGGGTTCTTGGCTGCGACAGAGGAGAAACAGCCTGCCCTTCGTTTCCGTTCCCAGGCTGGGATGTACTGTTTCTTTTCCAACTGGCTTTTCTGCTGCTGCTTCCAGCTGAATCAATGCCAACAGGATCCCCCTTCTGCCTAAGCAAGCATGAGAGTGGCAACTGAGGTGACAGCAGAGGTCTGGGAGCTAGGGATGTTTGTGGGGAGGTGGGGAAAGAGGAGTATCAGCAGAAAAATACTTCTAGCATGTGCACTTGTTAGAAGAGTAAAATAAGAGGGAAAACCAAACCAACCGGTTCTCCTTTTGGAACCAGAGACATGATGGGGGGAGGGGGTGGCAAAGCCAAATCATCCTCCTTGCCCCAGTGGCAGCAAGGGATGAAGGCGAAAGAACACACAGGAAGCTGGTTCTCTTTGAGAAAAGGTAGCCTTGCTTTGGTCCACAAAAAATGGGGCACAGAACCTCAGAGTCCTGGAACCCTCCTGGGTATCTCCTTTTTACACTCCATGCAATTTAACTAGAATGTGAGCTCCTAGAGGGCAGGCACACTGTCCTATTCATCTCTGTGTCCTCCGTGATGCGTTGGCTGAACAAACACTTTGTACTGACAGGGAAACTAAGGCCCAGGACGTAGGTGCTCAGCAAACCCCTAGTGAAGGAAAGCCTTGGAAGGATGGGTCCAGGACCAGAACCCTGGTCTCCTGCAGGGATACAGAGGCAGTATGCTCTGCCACTCTGCCAGGGAGGAGCAGAAACAAGATGGGGCAATTGTTTTCCTAAGGACCAATCCTCTCAAAGTCCAAGCCTTTTAACACAGATCATGCCTCCCTGACCACAGGGTGGGGTAAGCCTGTGATCCAAGCTGAGTCAGAGAACCAGGTCCTCTGGATTATGGTAATTGGCTAGTCATGAGCACATGACCTCAGCAGCCAATGAGAATCCCCCTCTGGGATTCTGCTAACAGAAGGGGGAGAGAAAGAGGGGTAGAGGGAGGGGCTTTTCCCTCCAGGAACCAAAATCATAAAACAAAGTGGCCTGCGGCAGTGGCTCAAACTCATGAGGAAGTCAATATTAAAGGTGGTGCACGTTTGTAAACCCAGTACTTGGAAGGCTGAAACCGGAGGATTCATGTTCACGGCTAGCCTCAGCTACTTAGTGAGGCCCTCAGCAACTTAGTGAGACCCTGTTTCAAAATAAAGAATAAAAAAAAAATAGGGCTGGGGGGCTGGAGGTGTAGCTCGGAAGTAGAATGCCCCTGGGTTCAATCCCCAGTACCGCAAAAAAAAAGCAAGTCAACTGTCAGAGAGACCAGCCCCACCCTGCCCTTTCCCACAGTCATGTGAGTCCAGCCCTTTCTGCCGGTCAGATGGTATTAACTAGCATTCTGTCACATGTAACTAAATAACTGCAATTATCAAGTGATGGCGCCTGAATTCAAGTTCAGTTTGTCTGACTCCAGAGCCATTATTATTATTATTATATTATTATTATTATTATTATTATTATTATTCCCTTCCCATTTTTATAGTTGAGGACACACAGGCATCCAGAGTTCAAATAGCTACTCTTAATGACAAGAACCAAACGTAAGTATTGTTCTACTTGGGTAAAAATGGAGTCAGGCATGGTGACACAAGCTTGTAATCCCAATACTTGGGAGGCTGAAACAGAATTACAGGTTCATGGCCAGCCTCGGCAATTTTGCGAGGCCCTCAGCAACTTAGTGAGAACCTGTTACCAAAAAAAAAAAAGTAAAAACAGATCTGTACAATGATGTGAGTATGTGTTTAGTATGCCTAGAACACTGGGTTCAATCCCCAGTACCAAAATAAAAACAAAAACAGGTTGGTCATGAGTTTGCTATCTGGTCTTTCCTACTAAACACTGTAGTTTATAACCACATATGTGAGAATAACAAAACTGGAGGAATAACTCCAAACTGCACAGAATTACCACAAACTGAAGTTCTGGGAGAAAATAATCTGTTCCCTTGCACATTCACATCAGTGCCAGATTATAATCTGATTGAATAGAAAAGATGCAAAAAAAAAAAAGCCAGAAAGCAGGCTTCCTACGAAGGGAAACAATGCCTCAAGGGTCTCAAAGTGGTCAATCAGGGCTAGGGTTATAGCTGAGTGGTAAAGCACTTGCAAATGCAAGGACCTGGGTTCAATCCCCAGCACTGGGGAAAAAAAAAAGTGGTCAACCAAAAAACAAAAGGATAAAGGAGTACTATGGGCTTTGTTACCCCTCCAGGATTCATGTTGAATCCCTAACCCCCACTGTGACTGTATTTGGAGATAAAAGCCTTTAGAAGGAAATAAAGGCTAACTGAGATCATACAGGTGGGGCCCTAATGTGATAGAACTGAGGGCTTAATAAGAGAGATCCCTCAGCCCTATTTGTGGTGAGCCTGCCTGTAATCCCAGTACTTGGGAGGCTGAGACAGAAGGATCACAGGTTCGTGACCAGCCTCAGCAACTTAGCAAGGCTCTTAGCAAGTTAGTGAGACGCAAGTTAGTGAGACCCTGTTTCAAAATAAAATAGGGCTGGGGGGTGTTTCTCAGAAGTAGAATGCCCCTGGGTTCAATTCCCAGTAACACACACGCGCGAGCACACGTGCACGCACACACACACACACACAGATCCCTCTCTGTCTACATACCCCAACCCCACAATGTGTACACTCACCAAGGAAAGACCATGGAGGACACACCAAGGTGGCCATCTGCAGGCCAGGAAGAAAGCCCTCACCAAAAATCTAATCACCTAGCACCTTGATCTTGGACTTCCTTTCTCCAGAACTATGAGAAGACAAACTTCTATTAAGCCACTGGGTCTGCGGTATTTTGTTAAGGCAGTAGGACTAATACAAGGAAGGTGAACACTGAAAATTCTCACAGTGTTCCCCATTCCCTCTTGCTGTGGGGCTCCCAGGGCCCTGCCCTCAGATGACTGGCAGTCTCAGTCTCTTCCCTGCCCCCTGCTACCCTCCTTAGCAGCTCACTCTTCCAGCTCCAAATGCTAGGGGAGAAATGCTCCTGCCACTCCACTCACCCTCCTCCTTGCCACAACCTTCTCTCAGCCTCCTGCTCCACCAGACGTGAGACCTGGTTTTGGCTCCAGCTCTGCTGCCAGCCAGCTCTGGTCAAGTCTTAGTTTCCTCATCTGTAAAATAGGGTGGGGAATGATCGCTGGTCCCTTATATTTCTAATGAGACACTAACTCATTAGAACCGGAGCAAGATTCAGCCAGGCTGAGCCATCGCCCTTCTTCCTTCCCTATCTACTGTCTACATATGTACCAAGACATGGCTGTGTAATGTTCAGATGTCCTAGGGTGTTGGCTCTTCATGCTGACTCTACTTAGGAACTGGTCTTAATGACCTCAGGAACCTTTCTTTAAAGAAAAGGATCACTGTGCATCTGGCCTTTCTCCCTCCTACCAACCACAGAGCCATATTCCTTCACAAGCAATTAAAACCGAACAAAAACTTGTTTACCACACAAGAAAAGGATCAGAAAAGTCCTGCTTGGGTCTATTTTCACTTAAGAAATAATAAATTCTATGTTTTAAACTATTCAACAAGCCAGGCATGGTGGCACACACCTGTGATTCCAATACTTGGGAGGCTGAGACAGGAGGATGCCAGGTTTGAGACCAGTCTCAGCAACATAGCAAGACCCTGTTTCAAAACAAGACATAAAAAGGGTTGGGGCTGTAGCTTGGAGGTAGAAAGTTCCTTGGTTCAATCTCTAGTGCCCCCCCCAAAAAAAAACTATTTCAAGTAGAAAGGGTAGAAAAACTCAAGCTAAAATTATCTCACAATATTTGTGGTCTCACTGTCTTTAAGGCCCAAGACAGAAGGGGAATCAGCTCCTTAGAGCTTGGGGGCCAAGGAGAGGGCAGAAGTGCCCTTGTTTTTGTTTCCTGCCATGCTGCCCCAGTTGGCGCCTGCTTCCCGGAGAAGGCAAGGCTGAGCAAACACCTAAGTGCAGACCTCCAGCTGGGCAGAGCACCAACATGGTTGGTCTGAGAATGCAAAGAACTGGCTAGAAGGGGCTGAAGTTCATGTGTGTTTACAAACACCAAAAAGACTGTGGAAAAATGTACCTACCTAAATATGCACACCCTCTCCTCTCCTAGCAAGACACAGCTCCTCTGCTCCAAGATTCCTCTCCCAAACTTTCTCACTTTCTCCCTTGGATTCTAGTCATAATCCCTAAAAGACTGTGAACCTGAGAGCAAGGCCAACCATTCCTCATTTCTGTGCTGTCAGCCATAGCGCAGCACCTTGCACTACAAGGTGTTGGGAAATATATGAAATGGGTAACAGAAGGATAAATAGCCTCAGAGATCCTTCAAGGAGTCGGAGTAAACACTGTTCTCTTAAAAACTCCAAGATTAACCAGGCACAGTAGCACACACCTGTAATCTCAGTACTTGGGAGGCTGAGACAGGAAGATCGCAGGTTCGTGGCCAGCCTCAGCAACCTCATGAGGCCCTCTGCAACTTAGTGAGACCCTGTTTCAAAATAAAAAATAAAAACAGGGCTGGGGTGTAGCTCAGAGGTAGAATGCCTCTAGGTTCAATCCCCAATACCACCACCAAAAAAAACAAAAACAAAACAAAAAAATCACCAAGACTGCCAGGGTGCTGTAAACATTCTATAGCTTGATTTGGGAGGTAGTTATACAGGTATACACATTTGAATTTTTTAAATTCTTTTTGCAGTGTTGGTTATCAAACCCAGGGCCTCGTGCATGCTAGGCAAGTACTCTACCACTGAACCATACCCCCAGCCCAGGTGTATGCATTTGTAAAAATTCACTGAGCTGAAGCCAGGCAGGGTGGTGCATACTCGTAATTCCAGTATTTGGGAGGCTGAGACAGAAGGATCCCAGGTTCGTGGCCAGCCTCAGCAACTTGTGAGGTCTTCCACAACCTAGTGAGACCCTGTTTCAAAATAAAGAATAAAATAGGGCTGGGGGTATAGCTCGGAGGTAGAATGCTCCCAGGTTCAATCCCCAGGACCACAAAATAATAATAATAATAATAATAATAATAATAATTCACTGAGCTGTACAATTAAGACTTGTCTGCTTTACTGTAAATACACTGCACCTCAATTTTAAAAGACACATCCCAAATTGCTCTTAATGTATACCAACTTCTTCTTAGGTCTCTTTACAGACTTCCTAATCCTCCCCAGAGTCTTGTAAAATTGGCTAAGAGGAGGAATTATTCTGATCTGTTGCATGAGAGGAAACTGTAACACAGGGAAAGACTGATTTGTCAGCCTGGTCACACAGAGAGTCAGAAATGGAGCAGCAACAAGACCCTGGGGTTTGTGATCCTCCACCCAGACTATGCCAGCCTGCCAAACCACTGACAGCCAGATATAACTCCAAAGAAAACA
Organism: Glis glis; assembly: GCA_004027185.1. Lineage (NCBI taxonomy): Eukaryota > Metazoa > Chordata > Mammalia > Rodentia > Gliridae > Glis > Glis glis. Next base: position 2,692 of record PVJS01061333.1, on the reverse strand, counting down.
ACCTCTGAAATAGCAACTGTTGGCTCCGTCTCCCCTGTCAGCTGTCTTTCTGCATGGCAACTTTATTTTCAAAACCATCCCGGCAGGATTGGGAACAGGCTACCAGAGAATCAGGCAGAAAGGCAGGAGAACGCACGGGAATGAGGAGCGGGAACGAGGAGCTAGGAGCCACAGGTTCCAGTACCAGCTCTGCCTTGATGGGCAAGATGAACTCTGAAGTTGTGTGATTTTCTTTGGTTAGAAAACAGGAATACATTGTGCAACTTAATAAAAGGGAGGGAGCTGCTTTAATGGGCACTAGTAGGGGCTTGAGGTTTTAAAGGTCCTAATTTAGAAGCAGGTGGGTAAATGTTTTCTGTATTCCTAAGAGGCTTAGCTGCTCACGGTGGGGCCAGGACTTACACTAAGCACACAGGCCTTGGCAGAAAAGCCCGCTGCTCTCTCCAGCACTCCCAGCATCACCACTTGGGGATGGTGATCACCAGTCACCATCCTGGATTACAGTAGATTTAATCAAAACCATGCAAGTCAGACCAGCCCATAGCATCTGGCCTTTCTCCATCCCTCTTGCACAGAGACAAATCCTCTACATCCTGTGGCCCTGCAGGTGGGTCAGGGAGTAAGTGGTCCTGTCACAGGACACACCCCTACTGTGCTTAACTGGTCACTGCTGGGTTTCTGCTCAGTAGGGCTTGAGGCTGCTCAGCCCCAACGGAAACCAGTGCCCGCTTCACCAAAAGGCTGGCAGTGAAGTCAGAGGCAGGCTATCGATCCAGACGAGGCTCAGGAGCCAGGGGAGAGGCTGGAGGCGTTTATGCTGCTCACCTAGACTGGGGCTCAGGGGACAAGAGAAAACCATTATTCAGCTCTGGCCTCTGAACCAGAGACTCAAAACGGAAAAATGTCTGGCACCTACAAAACAGCCTGTAGCTGCCCTTGACTTTTACAATGAGCAGAGATGTAGCCAAGCTGTTAACAGACAAAATGAATGCTGAGCAACTCCATCTCTATATGCAGCAAACTGCTTGGAGCAACACCTGGCTCTCTGGAGGACGACTGCAATATGGCACTTGTTGCCTCACAGAATGGTAGAGAGATCGTGGCACTCATTTAATCCATGCTTCTTGTTTCACTGTTGAGAAAACAAAGGCCCATAGATGGGAAGGCACTGGCCCAAAGATACACAGTGGCCGTCAGTCCCACGGCTCTGCTTGAGCATCCTGGGTGATGGAGGGAGCACCCAGGGGCAGGGAAGCCAACAGGAGGCTAGGAACTCAGGAAAGGGGGGGTGTCTTTTGTGACTGGGATAGCAGAGAGTCTGGGCTGAACTTGAAATATACTGCCTCAGCAATAGAGGTCATTGTCATCCAAGAGAAGTAACTAGCTCTGTCTTGGAACAAAAATAAGCATGAAGGAAAGATTAAATAATCCCAAAGATCACAACTAATTGAATCAATCAGCTGGGCAGCTGGGAGCAAAACACAATGCGATGCAGTCAAGGGCCAGCTTATTACAGGAGGCCGGGTCAAGCTAGTTTTAGCAGTGAGGATTTGCCTGCTTACCTTCGGCATGGAACAAGAGATACCTCTGAGTGGAGGCAAGTTGCTGTTCTGTCTCTACCCAGCTGGGTATGAGATGTGCTGGGCAGAAGGGGAACTAGGGAGAAGCCACAAAACAAAGGGTGGTGGCCCATGTGACTTCTCTCACAAGGGAGGGTCCCTCTCCCTGTCTCATTCCCTCAGGCAATAATGGATAGAAAGCCTAGCAGGGGGCTGCAGGGAGATGGCTGCAGATGCCCTGCAAACTGCTCTCCAAATACAGAAACTGTCCGTTCAGTGTGCGCCTCATAAATTCAGCACAAGTTTTTCAGGCTGGCACCCAGAGCCTCCTCGGGCAGGCTGCAGCCTACCTTTCCAGGCCCGCTCTTGCCTGAGACTCACTTGCCTGAGCTGCCACCAGCCCTACCCAACGCCCCACAATCTCCCACCACTCCCCCATAACACACAGCTCATGCTACTCTCTACACAGTGGCTCACACAGTCCTGGCTACTGGGATGGTCCTACCCTTTCCTCAGTCCCAAATCTCATTCATCTGTCAAGTCCCAGCTCAGAACCCTCCCCTCCCTGGCACAGTCCCAGAGTCTCCCAGTTGGAATTCATTTCTCCCTCCTTCTGCTCTACTTTGACTGAATACCAATGACAGTGTGCCTATTGTAGAGGTAACTGTCCTTCTCACCAGCACTCACGAGGCGGGGAGCTCCTTAGGAGTAAAAACTCTGTATCCCACACAGTCCCCCACATGCAGCTTCACAGTGAGTACTCAAAATATCTAATTGGGTAGAACTTAATCTAACAACCTTTTTTCTTTTTCTACCATCATCTGAAAGAAGCAGATAGGCTCATCCCAGGATGCCAACGAGGAGCCTCAGCTCCTAAACCTGGAGTGGCTGGCTCTTTTTTTTGGGGGGGGGTACTGGAGATGGAACTCAGGGGTGTTCTACCTCTGAGCTACACCCTCAGCCCTATTTTATTTTGAAACAGGGTCCCACTAAGTTGCTAAGGGTCTCCCTGAGCTGCTGAGGCTGGCCTTGAATCTTGATCCTCCTATCTCAGCTTCCTAAATACTAGGATTACAGGCATGCACCACCACACCCAGCTGGCTGGCTTTTTTTTTTTTTTTTTTTTTTTTTGG
>PVJS01061332.1:0-11018 GCA_004027185.1 Glis glis | reverse complement strand
AAAAAAAAAAAAAAAAAGTCTTTTCTGCCCAAAGCAGCTCACCCAGCATGGCGTGAGCATGGCTCACCACATCTCCCCCTTTTTTATTTATTTAAATTGAGCCCCTGTCTTAGGTTGAAGACTACATGAAAACCCCTTACCCGTCATCGGGTGCACCTGCTGCTATGGCAGGGCCCCTGTCTTAGGTTGGTGGCCTCATTAGTCTTACTTACCCATCATTGGAGTCTCAATTCTCAAACAGGAGATGTTTTCAATTTTAGCTGGTGCATTTCTGAGCCAAGAATAAGCATTTGACGTTTGAAAATATGCAACACACAGGGCAGAATAAGACAACCCAGCAGGCAAATAAGAAGTACGCAACCTACTCCCAAACCCCAGTGCCAAATCTTGCGCCAAGGAAAGAACGTGGAATTCATTTTAGATAAATTTGATTAGCTAGGGTTGCCCAGTCATCCTGTAACGGCGGGGCGTCCTGAATAGCTAAAATTTGATTATGCAAATGCAACAAATCCAGAGACATATTTGCATTATGCCATATACCTTGTAAATGTTTCTTAATTTTATCCCAATCCTCATGACTATGGTTATATTTTTTAGCAGTGACACATATCCAAGTATAATCCGCATGACATTTCAACTTTGTTCTTAACTTTAATGCCTGAACCTCATCCCCTAAATACTGAACAACCTCATATAATGCATTCAACTTGTTATTTATTTTACTATCAATATCCTCCTGAGTATGAAAGGTAGTAGACACATTTTTGGACAATTGATTCACATAGGTAGCAGTCTGCACCTCTTGTGCTAATGCCACAGCGGCTGTGGTGGTTGCAGCTATGAGGGCTATTAAAGTTGCAATGCCTGCTATAATGAGACCAACAACCTGCCGCCTGCGGTCCAATAGTTGATTTAAATTTTGTAGCACTTGAAAACCTTTATCATCATACCAAGGGCCAGTGATATTAACAGGCACCATGATAAAAGCAGGCTGCTTTACCAGCATAACCCACGTACCACTATCCACATTGCTGATAGGAGGAAAGAGTACAATTATGACATTGAATGGTAAACAAGGAAACATTTATATCCCAACTAACATTTAAATTTTTTCCTACAAGCAAAAAGTAGGGATAATGCACACAAGCCATAACAGATGTCCAATTTTTTGTCCCGGTTGGGGTTTGATACAGAGTCATTTGTCCCATAGCTGCAGCAAGTTTCCACAAGGACGACTGCTCCTTTCCTGAAGAAGATCGCCACAATCTGGCACTGAACCCCAAATCCAATTCCTTTAATGCCCTATTCTTAGTTTTGTTTAACGCTTTATCCCCAGTTCCAATACTCCATCCATGCAGATAACTAGCATAACCCATACCTGCTGACCAGTCCAAAATAAACTCAGTCTCAGTTATATTAAGCTGAATGGGTGTAGGAGTTCAGCAAGATCTCCAACGGATGCTATGATTAAAACACTGCTGCTCGGCTTCACATGGCTCCCAGGTTTGATCTTCCGTTACATTATCAGCATCCCATCCTGTAGGTCCCCAGATTACCGCTCCCTGAATTAGGCAGCTCGCATCCAGTTGCCGTCCTCCTCGCAAAATGAGCTGCCGTAGGGTAAGACATCCAGAGACACTACTATTTTTAGCAAAACAAATAGGGGCTTGATGACTGAGTCCTGTAGAATTGATAGGCGCTGGGGCATACTGCAGGCGATTGTCAGCTGGCAATCCTAAATGCGCTGAATCATTGACCAGCACATTTACAGGCTTTTCAGCCTACGTCACTGGATGCAGAACAGGTGGGTCCACAACATAGGTCCAGTGCATCTCAGCTTGCACTGTCATCATTGTCAACATCAATATGGCCAGACATCGGGACATCGACTTGTCATACCAGCCTCTCAGGTAACCATCGAGCTGCATCATGCTCCTGCGAGAAAACACAAACATGCCCTCATCCCCATATTAACACTGGATCTGGACCATGCCAAGAAGCATCCATAGGATCCTTCCATTTTACCATAGCATATGAAGTTCCAGTCTTAGGATGCCAGAACCGGTCTGCAGCAGAATGCCCTTGTCCATCTAGCAGTAAAAAATTCAAAATAAAAAGAACATGGGATATTTGATTCTTGGGGGAAGGAGGATATAGCCCCCCCCTTTTTATTTTATTTAAATAAATTTTCAAGGTGCCATGAGCACATTCCACTATGCCCTGGCCCTGTGGATTATAAGGAATGCCTGTTAAATATTGAATCTGAAATTGGGCACAAAAAGCGACAAAACCTTTGCTAGTATAAGCAGAACCATTATCAGTCTTTAAAATCTTTGGAGTTCCCATAACTGCAAAGCAAAGCAAACAATGAGCAATAACATGTTTGACTGTTTCTCCGGCATGCACCGAAGCATGAAGGAATCCTGAACTGGTATCCACAGTTACATGGACATATTTAAGTCGCCCAAATTCTGAGATGTGAGTTACATCCATTTGCCAAATATGGTTAGGCAAAAGCCCCCTAGGATTAACCCCATAATGGGGAACAGAAAAATGTGTAGGACATACAGAGCATTCCTTCACAATCTGTCTGGCTGCATCTCGAGAAATCTGAAACTGTAAGCGTAAACTATGACTGTTCTGATGGTGTTTTGCATGAGATTCTTGGGCTCGTACTTCCTGGGATATCATGACAAAAAGGCGAGAAAAAGTATCAGCCAGCCTGTTTCCCTCACTGAGGGGTCCAGGTAGGTCTGTATGTGCCCGAAGATGGCCAATAAAAAAAAGGTTCACTATGCTGGCTAATGGCCTCCTGCAAGGTGGTGAACCAATATGCTACTGGAGAAGTTTCAGTAATTAATCCTACAGTTTCTAACTTCAAAACTGCTTGAGCTACATAGGCGCTATCAGTGTAAAGATTAAATCTGGAATGCTTTAACTCCTGAAAAACAGCATTAACAGCCTGTAATTCTGCAACCTGAGCAGAAGCACCTGGGCACTGTAAAGTGTGTACTTTACTATCAATAACACAAATAGCCTGCCCTTTGTTGGACCCATCCGTAAACACTAAATCAGCCCCTGCTAGAGGCGTACTATGCGTGATTTTAGGAAAACTTAAGGAATGTCTACCAAGAACCTGAATCAATTTATCGGCAGGGTAATGATTATCAATCTTTCCAGAGAAAGTAAGAGTCACTATGGCCCAGGTATCACAATGTGTTTGGAGCCAGGTTAATTGAGACTGAGAATAAGGTTGAATGAGAACATCGGGATCTTTTCCAAAGTATTTCCTAGCCTCCATCATGCCCTGTTGAATTATCTGGCAAACAGACTCGAAATAAGGCTGTAGCACTTTGGGGGGAGTAGCAGAAAGATGCACCCATAAAATTGGCTTTTGCTGATAGAAAACCGCTGTGGGCAGCCTTGTCGTGGCAAACACAAATATAGAGGCTGATCATAATCAATATAAGTAACAACTTGATGTTCAATGGCTTGCTCTATAAGCTGCAGACTAACTCGAGCCTCAGGAGTTAATTCCCTAGCCGAGGTAGGATCTGAGTTCCCTTTCAAAATATTAAACAAAGGGAACAACTCAGCTGTAGTTAATTTTAAATAAGGTCTTAGCCATGTAACATCCCCTAACAATCTTTGGAAATCATTCAGTGTACCTTAGCTGAATTTTTTGAGGTTTAATAAGTTTAGGATATAATTGAAATCCTAGATATTGATAGGGCTCTTGCTGCTGCACCTTCTCAGGTGCTATCTGTAACCCAAATCGAGTTAAATCCTGCTGTAATGCAGCGCACCCTAACAGAACTTGCTGTCCATCCTTTACTGCTAATAAGATATCATCCATATAATGAATGATGTATAAATCAGGATATTGTTTTCTAGTATATTCTAATGCCATGGCTACAAATTTTTGGCACAAAGTAGGACTATTAGCCATTCCCTGCGGTAAAACTTTCCAATGAAAACGTTTCATGGGTTCCCTAAAATTAACAGAAGGCACGCTAAAAGCAAACCTCTGGCAATCATCAGGGTGGAGAGGTATAGTGAAAAAACAATCCTTTAAATCTATAATTATTTTAAAGGTGCCCTGCGGTATAGCAACAGGAGTTGGCAGCCCTGGCTGAAGAGATCCCATTATTTGCATGGTGCTATTTACTTTTCTCAAATCCTGTAACAGTCTCCACTTTCCAGACTTTTTCTTTATCACAAAAATAGGAGTATTCCACGGAGAATTGGAGGTTTCAATATGTCCTGCATTCAGTTGCTCCTGTACTAGCAGCTGGGCTGCAGTAATTTTTTCCATAGTAAGAGGCCATTGATCCACCCACACTGGCTCGTTACTTTTCCAAGTAATTTTGTCAGCATGAGGTACAGGTTTGGTAATGGCCTCTAGGGAAAATATCCCAACCCATGCAAAGGAGGTCGCTGCGTTGGAATGATAGGGGTGGTGATGCCTTGTTCAGAGCGTCCTAGGCCTTTCCCTGGCAAATATCCTGTTTTAAGCATTTGAGCAGTAACCACATCACTGGGACTGCACATTACTAAACCCATTTGAGATAAAATATCCCTGCCCCATAAATTTATAGGCAAATGCTTAATAGTATAAGGTTTAAAGTGTCCCTTATTACCTTCCTTATCTTGCCAAATTAATAAATCTGAGCTTTGCAAGGTATTATTGCTCTGTCCAATACCCTGTAACTGGGTTAACGTGGCCTGTTTTGGCCATGCCTCAGGCCACTGTTCCTCTGCAATGACATCAGCCCTAGTATCTAGAATTCCCATAAATGTCTTGCCGTGAATCCGGGTGCCAATCTTCCTCGTGATACGTTGTAGCAGCCCTTTCTAACTCTTGCTCCTCCTCTGGAGTCAAAGTATCAGTATACTGAGGAGGTGCGGAAGCAAGCACTGTGTCATTTACATTCTTACTCTCTTTCCTTTTTTCCGAATCTGGTAACCTATGTTTTTCATGAGTAGAATCCAACAAATTTCTTATTAGACTCCATAGAGAAAATACATCCACCGGGACTTTCTCAGGCCCATGGGCAGTATAAAAATCCTTTAACTTATCTCCCACCTTTTGCCATGTTTCAGGATTTACAGTTCCCTGTTCAGGGAACCAGGGGCATACTTCTTCTACAAATTTTAAAAACCGGGTAAGCCGATCATTATTAACCTTTACTCCTCGTGCCTGAAGCATATGTTTTAACATATGAACAAATAATTCTCTACTACTTTGCTGTCCCATTATTGCGCCGTGCTGCTACTTATATGAATTACTCTTATTTTCGTTTTCAGCATGAATTACACTTACCTTCGTTTTTAGCGCGCTCCTCCGCGGCGTCCCTCACTGTTGTCCCCTGTACTCAGCAGCAGCACAGTGCACGAGGTTCCTGGGTTTTGGCACCACTTGACCCGGACCAGCCGGATCAATGCTACCCTAAGAAGGGGAGTGGGGATTGAAATGAGACAGTGGACACGAGGGGAGCCAAGCCACGCTGAACTCGGACTCAGCTCTTTATTTTTAGGTACTTTTTTTATACACTTTCAGTCCCATTGTACCCATGGAGAAAAACAACACACTACTTCCTTATACCTGTTAACTTCTTCTAGGTTAAAAACCATCTGACCAGAACATCTCACTCTAAGCATAAATCACAATGCTAACGTAGCTCTGTCAAGACTAACAAAGGATATCTAAAAACACCAGAAAGAAAAAACATCTTATGTGCGCAAGTTAACTCAAGGGTAAAGGGAAGTAAAAAGTTATGCCTGCATGTAGCTGCAAAAGTCTTTTCTGCCCAAAGCAGCTCACCCAGCATGGCGTGAGCATGGCTCACCACACTAAAGGAGTTCAGTCAAGCTGGGCGTGGTGGCTCATGCTTGTAATCCCAGCACTTGGGAGACTGAGATAGGAGGATCGCAGGTTCAAGGACAGCCTCAGCAAGTAGTGAGACTCCCATCAACCTAGTGAGACCCTGTTTCAAAATAAAAATAAAAGGGCTGGGGGTGTGGCTCAGAGGTAGAATGCCCTGGGTTCAATCCTCAGTACCAAAAAAAAAAAAAAGTTCAGTGTAGAGGCATGAAGTGGTTCATAATCTTATTGCCTTTGGGAACAAAAGTAGGAAAATGAGCGCAGGTCATGCCTGCAGCAGGTGCGCCAGGTGACTCTGTTCTCTTTGAGCCTCTGGAAGGGACTCCTACGATGCCATCTTCCTGTTTGCCTCCCAGTGTTTTAACTAAGATTTTGCCTCTACGAGTCGATCTGGTGAGCTGTGGCCTTGGGTGAGTGCAGACATCAGCTTCTATAGCTGCAAAGTAGGGGATGAGAACTGTCAGTTCTGTGACCCCTTCCATTCTGGAAAGTCATCCACATTTAGAGCTTGCCTGCTTCCTTTTCAAGAATTGAGGATAAGCTGGGCGTGGTGGCGCACGCTTGTAATCCCAGTACTTGGGAGGCTGAGACCGGAGGATCCGGGTTTGCCGCCAGCCTCGGCTACTTAGTGAGGCCCTCTGCAGCTTAGTGAGACCCTGTTTCAAAAAAAAATAAAGAATAAGCCAGGCGTGGTGGTGCACGCTTGTAGTCCCAGTATTTGGGAGGCTGAGAGAGGAGGATCACAGGTTCGCGGCCAGCCTCAGCTACTTAGTGAGGCCCTCTGCAACTTCGTGAGACCCGGTTTCAAAAATAAAGTATAAAAAAAATAGGGCCGGGAGTATAGCTGGGAGGTAGAACGCCCCTGGGTTCAATCCCTAGTACCACAAAAAAAATAAAATAAAATAGGGCTGGGGATGTAGCCCAGAGGTTGAATACCCCTGGGTTCAATCCCTGGTACAGCAAAAAAAAAAAAAAAAGAATTGAGGAAATAGCCAGATGCTATGGTGCATGCCTATAAAACCAATACGCAGGAGGCTGAGACAGGAGGATCACAGGTTTGAGACCATTCTCAGGAACCTAGCAAGATCCTGTTTCAAAACAAACAAAAAGGGGCTGAGGGTGTAGCTTGGAGATAGAGCCCCCCCTTTTAATCCCCAGTAACACACACACACACACACACACACACACACACACACACACACGGTTCTTTTTGGTAAAACAATCTATAACTTTCTTGGGCTTCTGTAGTGAGCTTATCCCTCTAACTCCTTTGAGGCTCATACCACCTCTCCACCCTATCACTGTCAGCTAATGGGCTCCAAGCACTGTCCCACCTCAGGGAGAGCTTCGCACCCAGTTCCTGTCTTCTTCTCCACTTCAGCTCCTGTCTTCATCCCAGCAGGGTGCCCATGCGGATGGCTGGTCCAGTCCCAGAGATTTATAGTCCCTGATCTCCTCACCCCATTCCAGAAACTTCACTTCTGGAGCCCAGGGTTGAGGCTCCCACTTTCCACCTCTCCTGTCACAGGCCTCCCATCCCCAGCGCTCTCCCAGCCTCACTCTTTCCAGAGCGGCCTTCGGGACAAGCACAGCCTCAGATCCCAAGCCCCTTCCTGCCAGTCCAGCAGGCTTCCCCTCACTCATTGCTAGCCTGGAACACTCACTATATTTTTGACCATGTCGTGGCCGACACACGGAAGGCAGGCATCCAGTATTGCCAAATGAATGTTAACAAGTACAGCTCCTTTAAAAGGAAGACATGTTTAAGCCATGCCCGGTGATGGAGGCCTTTAATACCAGTACTTGGAAGGCTGAGACAGGAGGGTTACAAGTTCAAGGCCAGCCTCCACAACTTAGTGAAACCCTCTTTCAACATAAAAAGGGCTGGTGTGTAGCTAAGTGGTAGAGCACCCCTGAGCTTAATCCTTAGTACCACAAAAAAATTTATGTATGTATATATATATATATATATATAATTTATATATAATATATATTTTTATGTTTTGCATAAAAATATAAATAAATAACAGACCAGAACTAGCTGTGTGTCCTTGACTCTGCCCAGATTGGACACATCCCTGCTGCATTAGACAGAGAGGGAAAGACTTCAGCTGATGTTTGGAAGCATTGATCCTCTCTCCATTCATATGCACCCTTGTGGCTTAATCTTGCTTTTCATAACAAGAAAACAGCCTTAGTATCTATCACATCCATGGGAGGAGGAAACACTGTACAACAAAGAACTGTTTCCTTTGGGCATTTGATAAGGACTGCTGACTTCGGTGGTTTATTAAGTCAGCTGGGGAATCAGCCAGGGGCAGAGGTGTGGCTAGCAGCTTCTAAGGTGACTCCCTCTTCCCTCCGTGTGGTGTTTTGAATGTGGGAAGCACAGGGACTTACTTGGCTTTCAGTAAATGGGTAGTCATGGCCCAGCCTGCTTTAGAGAGCAAAGCCAGCGCCTTTTCATTAGTGGTTTCTGCAGCCACGTAACACTGATCAGTTTTGGCTGCATCTCATGAAATTACTTCCCAACATGAAATGAGACTATCCAAATCTGAGAAGAATGACTATGAAACGAGTGACAGTCAAGCTCTCTTGGCAGGGCTGAGTCAGAGGGAAGTTGGTCACCAGCTATTGTGAAATCTTAGGCACTCACTCCAGAGGTACGAATGACCCACTGGGTGGAAGTCAGTGCTCCCTTCCTTTTGCTGCTTGATGGTCTCAGCAAAGGCTCTCATTTCTCTGACTTTCACTGGAAGGTGGCTTGGGACTGTGGACAGGGCTTTGGACTCCAACAGACTCGGTTTCCTCTCTGGCTCATTACTAGTGGCTATGTGACCTTGAACATGTTAACCACTCTGAACCTGAGCCTTTTTAGGGAAAAAAAAAAAAAAGGCAAAGCAGGGCATGGCGGCACATGCCTATAATCCCAGTATTTAGGAGGCTGAGACAGGAAGATCACAGGTTCCAGGACAACCTTAGCAACTTAGCAAGACCTGTTAAAATAGGGGTGGCAGTGTAGCTCAGTGGTAGAACACTCCTGAGTACAATACTCAGCAACACACACACACACACACACACACACACACACACACACACACACACCTCAGTGACTAACACAGCATTTCACACTACACATGGCCCTGTGGGAATTGTGGGAATACCTGCTCTGGCTAAATGCTTACTTTGTTTAAAAAATATATCTGAGGGATATCAATTTATAGTCACAATGACCTTTTTCTTATTTCAAGTTATGTTTTTAATGTATTATAGTTTATGAAATTATATAAAAAATGAAAAGAATAGAGCTGGGCATGGTGGTACATGCTTGTAACTCCAGTACTTGGGAGGCTGAGACAGGAGGATCCCAGGTTCGCGGCCAGCCTCAGTTACTTAGTGAGGCCCTCCGCAACTTAGTGAGACCCTGCTTCAAAATAAAGAATAAAAAATAGGGCTGGGGGTGTAACTCGGAGGCAAAATGCCCCGGGGCCGTCATCAGCACCCTGTAAATACTGGCTGAAGGAGTGCTAAACTGTTCCCACTTGTCTCCCTGCTCTGCCCCTGCCAGCCAGGCCTGGGGACAAGCCAACAGCCTGGACCCAATTTCATGGCGGCTTTGTGCCCGCTCTGGGTACTACTAGAAAATGCGTACTCCCTTTTCGACCTCCCAATTGTTGTTGAAAGACCAAGGGCAGGAATTTGAGCAGCAAACTGAAGCTCATGCAGTATGGCGTGACATCACCTGTACACGCCCCTCGGAGCCCTGAGGGAGCCGGGATGGTGTGAGCATCGTGGTTTGACACAGAGATGGCTGAAGAGACAGTGAGTCATTTCTCTGGCTGCCTCGTGAGTGGGCTGTGATGATGAGAGAGAGGCTCCCTCCTCAACACCCGAGCTGCTCCTAGACAAGAGGCAGCAGAGGAGGCAGCCCGGGCGCTTGAGGGAGCCCCAGCTGCTGGGCTCAGAGGCTGTCTGGGCCAGCAGGATCCAGAATGGCTCCTCTGTGGCAGGAAACCTAAAGCCAGCCCTGGCTCCAGCGGTGGCTTCAGCCTTAGCAGCTTGGCTTTCCTGCTCCACGGCTTGCCTTGCCACTAAGGATTTCTTTTCTCTCTCCTCCCTCCCTCCCCACTTCCCTTTCCTCCCTCTCTCCCTCTCTCCCTCCCTCCCTCCCTCCTTCCTCTTTCCTTTCTTTTTTTATGGTACTGGGAATTGAACCCAGGGGCATTCTACCCCCAAGCTACACCTCTAGCCCTTTCTATTTTTTATTTTGAAACAGGATCTTGCTAAGTTGCTGAGGGTCTTGCTAAATTGCTGAGGCTGGCTTCAAACCTAGATATCTTCCTATTTTACCTCCCAAGTACTAGGATGACAGGCATGTACCACCATGCTCGGCCATAAGGATCTGTTGTGTGTGAAAGATGCTCATAGCTTAAAAAAAGAAAAAGTTGAACCAATGTTGGTTTAAGCCACTAGTCAAATATTTTGTTTCACAAATTTAGGTCAAGAGACCAGATTTAAACTGAGCTAACACCAAAACTTATTCTTGTTCCCCAACTGCCAGCTCAGGCTCCTCTTCACTCAGTCGCTCCAGGCTCCATTAGTAGAGGAAATTGAATTGAGGGGAATTAGGAAGAGGGAATTGGTACTCAGACATTGCTGGCCCCTACACATGGATTCTGCCACACGGAAAGAAACCATAAAAATGTTGTACCCTAGCATGTGTGAGGCCCTGGGTTCAATCCCCAGCACTGTCAAAAAAAAATCAAATATGATCTATGGAAAAGTATTTGCTCAACTACTTAAGTTTAGTTATTGTCTTGGTCTGTTTTGTGATGCTGTAACAGAATACCATAGACTGGGTAATTTATAAACAATAGAAGTTTATTTGGCTCATGGTTTTAGAGGCTTGGAAGTCCAAGATCAAGGTACTGCATCTGGTGAGGGCCTTCTTGCTGTGTCCTAATATGGTGAGAGAATATGTAGGAGGGCCGGGCATGGTGGTGCACGCTTGTAATCCCAGTACTTGGGAGGTGGAGACCGGAGGATCGGGGTTCACGGTCAGCCTCAGCTACTTAGTGAGGCCCTCCGCAACTTTGTGAGACCTGGTTTCAATAAAGGATAAAAATAGGGCCGG
>PVJS01061331.1:0-11018 GCA_004027185.1 Glis glis | reverse complement strand
TCGCTCTGAACGCGGTGGGGCAGCCGTCCCTTGGGCCCCTCCTGCCCGGCCCCTAGCGGCAGCTCACCATACCCACCCTCAGTCCTCCGGCTGCAGCGGGCTGCAACGCGCGCAGCGGCCCCGCCCCTCAGCCGCACCACCGAGACGCCGGGCGCCGGCCAGAGCGGCCCGCCCGCACCGCCACGCAGAGCACGCCGGGATACGGCCCGCCCGACCGCCGCGCAGAGCACGCCGGGATACGGCCCGCCGGCTCGGGGCTGCGCGCGCCGGAACCCGCCCGCCCTTCGGTTGAGCGGGTGGGTGCGAGGGGCGCCCCACCAAGCCCCCCAGGAGGAGACCTGTGGACGCGGGGTGAGAGGTGGAGCGTGCTCTTTGCTTCCTTCTGTCACACCCGAGGGTTCGTTTCTCGGCTTAGGCGGCGCCGTCACAGACCCCCCGCGAAGCACCCCAGTGGCGGCGGGGACGCTGGGGACGAGCAGTGGCTCACCGAATGCCGGCCGCGCGGCCGCGGGGGCTCGAAGGTGCCGCGGCGGCCCCGGCTGCCTCCGGGGTCCTCGGGGCCGGCGACGCGTGTTTCCGCGGCCGCTCGGAGCCGGCGCCGCTCCTCGGACCTCGCGCTGCGCCGCGTGGGTGGGTGCTCAGCCGGTCCTTCCTGCGGACCGTGACGACCTGGCCGAACACCCAGTCCTGACCACTAAGCGTTCAGGAGACGGAGAAGAACCGCACAGAGCGGCCTGAAACCACTTGGAACCACAGACTTGTTTATAGGAACTGGTGCAGCCTCGCAGCGGCCGGTGCCATCTTAACATCAAGAGACATCCAACTTAGAAACACCCAAAAGAGATGACCAAAGAGGGACATCCTCCCCACCCCTTCCTCCCTAGTTTCTCAAAGCAAATGTTAGATGGACAGCAAGGGCAGAAGTGGGATGGTATTAATTATATAGTTGAAACAGACCATAAAAATTGGAATCTTTAATCTCAAACTCCTAGACCGTCCACACTTCATAGTTTCTCATAGAACTTTTTTTTTTTTGCGGTACTGGGGATTGAACTCGGGGGCATTCTACCTCCGAACTGCACCCCCAGCCCTATTTTTTTTAATTTCTATTTTGAAACAGGGTCTCACTAAGTTGCGGAGGGCCTAAGTAGCTGAGGCTGGCCGCGAACCCGGATCCTCCGGTCTCAGCCTCCCAAGTACTGGGATTACAAGCGTGCGCCCCCACGCCCGGCTTCATAGAACTTTTAATTGCTTGTCACACTACAATTTGGAATGCTTTTAGTTAAGGACAAACTTTGTCTGAATGCAGTTAACAATTTAACATTACCTTATAGTCTAGGCTTTCTGGAGCTGTCCAGGGGTGACATACATGGCTTCCTGCAAACCAAAACAGAACAAAGTTGTCTGTTCTTTTCTTGGTAGCCTACCTACTGCCTAAAGACATTGATGCATTTGTACAACATATACTGAATGCTCTTAGTGCGCCAGGCACTAAGGTAACAAGGCTACAGAATGGCTTTATGGAGCTCAAGTACTAGTGGAGGCTACTGACCACATGGAAGGAAACAAGCTGGACAAGTGTAGTAAGTACTATAAAGGAGATAAACAGGGTGATGTATTCTAGTTGGGAGAAGCTAACTGGTCAGGTAGTTGGGGAGGTTTCTCTGAGGAAATGTTTTTGCTGAGACCTGAAATGTGACGGAGCCCAGAGTGAGAGGAGCTAAAAAAAAAAGAGCGCATTGTAAGCTGGGCGTCCTGGTGCCCGCCTGTAATCCCAGTACTTGGGATGCTAAGACAGGAGGATCGCAGGTTTGTGGCCAGCCGTTTAGTGGCTACCATCAGCAACTTAGTGAGGTCCTCCGCATCTTAGTGAGACCATTTCAAAATAAAAAATAAAATAGGTCTTGGAGTGTAGCTCAGAGGTAGAATACCCCTAGGTTTAATCCCCAATAACACCCAAAGAGCATTTTTTTTGCCCATTCAATTCTTTGACATTATCATTCTTGATCTATTGCACTCCTTTTCTCTCCATTGTTTTGCTTGATTCCTCTGTTGCTGCTTTTATGTGAAGAGTCAACTTAGAACATTTCTGGTTTTATTATGTTGAAGTCTTTTTAGATGTGCATTTTTATTCTTTCCATAGATGAAGTTGTAATAAATTGTACTTTTGGTGAGTTCATATCTCTTAGTTTCACACACTTTGCAGCATATTTTCATATGTTCAAAAGAAATGAAATTATCCAGTTCACAAGACAGTTCCAGCCTGCTGAAGCGCTTGATCCTTGGCATGCAATATTGCCCAGATCAGTTTTTTTCTTCTTTTTTTTTGAGATCCAGTTTTCTTTTCATAGTTCTGTTGGAGTACAGACTAAAGAGCAAATGACCAAATTCATGTTTCTTCATATTAAAAAAATTAAAGAATAGTGAATACTCCACAAGATAAAGACAGCAAAAAGTTCACAATATTACATTTTTTCTCAACTGAAATAAGAATTAAATGAAACTCAAAATTTCAAGTTTTTTATTAATAAAATTATAAATATGTATTTTAAAAACTTACAAGTTAGGGAAAATACAACCAATGTTAAATGTCAGTTCTTACACACAATTGTTGGCACAGAATATATGGAATTTCTTTCTAGTAATTTTATACCAGTCATATTAAACAATATCCTTAAGATTTAATAATATAGTAATTCCTTTTTTCACTTTTTAGAGTTTGATATAAGACAGTCAATATCCTGAAGAATTTCAGAAGTTTTTTTCAGTGCTAGGGATACTCTCTTTTCATTAACTTCTTCTAGCAAGGTTTCTGAAGATCTTGCTTTATAATAGTCAGAAGACTGTTCGTTTTTCTTGTTAGAAGTCTGGTTTAGGATACCACTATTCTCCAGAAGCACTGAGTTACTTGGTTAAGGAGCTTTTTTCCCCACTCTTTTTATTATAACTTATTTTCAGAACACCTGGCCTTCCTATTAAAACACTATTTCTCAATTGCAAGGAAGATCTCTTGCATAATTGAGTAGGGATTTCAGAACTTATGAAGTCTATCCTTTCTAGATAAGGAAACACAATACAAAGGGAGAATATGTATGTGTTTGGATTGAGGTTTGGTGGTGGGGAGAAAAAAATAATTAAAATCTCAGTTACATTTTTTTAAGATTCTTCACTTAAGTGAAATGTTTGGGGAATTAAAAGGAACAAGAGTAGGAATGATAGGGTGATACTGTATTTTTAGTTTAAAAAGATAAAGTAAAAAGAAACCTGTTTTCTGTTGCAGAATTACTTTATTATTTGAGTAAGATTATAGAAAAATGGCAAGAAAAAATAAATTTAGATAAATAGGATGAGAATGTACAGAATGAAAGGTTTCATAAGAAAAAACCCAGAGGTAAGTCTTCAAAAGTTATAATTTAGAATATAATTATATAAGTGACAGTCTTCAAAGGAGACCTTAATACTAGTTCACTGTTCTCACCCAATTTAAACCCAAAGAAAAGTATAAATATTAACATGATGCACCTTTCATAGATAAGAATATACTTTAAGTATCTGCTTACTCAATAAAGCTCAGCAGTTTATAAGTATGGGTTAATATTCATAAAGTATGGTCATAAGTTAAACCTCAAATGGAAAGGGAGTAATTATGTAGGGTAATACATTCAGCTTAAAGGATACAGTTAAACTTCTGTATCTTTTCAAGTTCAGAAGCAACAGACCTGTTCAAGAAAAAAAAAAAAAGTAAGTTCATGCCAGTTGTCTGATTCTTTTATACTCACAAAATTTCAAACAAGCATACTTGACTTTTTCTTCCCTATAAAGGTTAGGACTTTTAACAAAAGAACCCAGAAGTTAATTCTCTTTGTATTATTTAATAACAAATCAACTTGACTCAACTATTATTTACTGAGTGTTTTTAAAGGCAAATGAATACAAGTTCCCACTTCAAGGACTGAGCAATCAAACTTTAAAAATCTAGTTAAATTCCATCCCTTCTGGAAAAGAAGTGACCTCTCCTTCCTTAATTTCCATAGCATTATGTTAGTTAATCCTATACTTCTTTGTAATGTCTTCTCTTGGACTATTTAATTTTCTGATCTTCCTATCCAGATTGTCTCTTTCAGAAGAAAGGATCTTTTCTTATTTTTCTGTACTTTGTTATTTGCCAATTAATTTTTGGATGGCCTCATTTATATAGAACTCGTAGGGATCAGATGGTTTGGGAGGTCCAAGATTTTACACAATTGAATTAGATGTTACAACATAATTAAATTCCTAAACATGGACTACCTACTCATTTTCTTGTTTCTTAGTACCAAGGGTTAACATGAACATTAGCTCTTACCATGTTTCACAGAAAGAGACACTGGGCAACTGGTATGAGGTAGAGGGCTGAACGTATAAAACTCTAGCACAACCCCTTACATGTGTGTCCTTTTCTCCTATCAAACTAGAATGAAATATGAGCAGTGGATACAACTACAGATAATGTAACTTGACTACCTTTATGAAAAACTAATGAGGACATTAGTCTAAAAGCATCTCTTTATTCAAGTCACTAGAAAAGTCTTTTTTACAGTTCATAAAAGGGAATGTGACTTGTGTGCTTTATTGGCTTTACTACAATGGGCCACATGCATCTCCTCGCCAGCTTGCAATCTTTGTTTTTCCTTGTACTCACACAGATGATGAATGAAAGAGATCTTTTATCATTTTAAGCATGTGTGGAAAAGAACAAAAGAACTTGGACACATGATTTACTCCAAAGCATGCTTTTGTGTGTGTGTGTTGCTGCAAGCAGCAGATGCTGATTCTCCATTGCAAAACATCTTTTACACAATATACATTTTTCTGGGCACAAGCAGCCATACAACTTTTAATTCTTTTGCTAACATGACAAACCATCTTATATCTTTTGTATCTTATTTGATTAACATGCCTATTAATAGTTGAATAAGCTAATAATGGTGAGGTAGAAAAAGAAACCTGACATACAATTTAGATAGCTGTTTATTGTGCAGTCTCTTCATCCTTCAACCTACTCTCTGCTCCATAGAAAATGTTTTCTCACTATTTCCACAAGCCAGAAGACCCTTTTTCCCTGTCCTTGCTTCCTCTGTATGATTTTTTATTTTCCCTAAATACTCCTTTGAAGCCCAGTCCTAGTTTCCTGCATCCTGAAAAGCACATACACACACATACAATACTTGATTATTCATTAATTTGGGGGAGGTAATTAATATGACCAAAATTACTCAAAAATCAATTTTTCTTGAAAGCTTTTGTTAACACTTTACTAAAATTTTAAGAATCCCCTTTAAACTTTCCATAATTTTTTATCATGTAAGAGCCACTCATTTTGATGTGAAGTTTTCAATGCAAAGTAGTTTGTCCTTCAGATGAAATATGAAATATAATAAAATTACATGTCTGATTAGAAATAAATTATTTTCAAGCTTAAGCTATCAAAAACATTATAGGGATTGAATATATTTAAACTAAAAGTTTTCTTGGGGAAAAAATGTTTCAGGATTTACCATTTGACATTTTTAAGTTTTAAATATTATTTGTCTCTTCTACATAGATTAAGTTTAAAAAATATAAATACCAATTTTCTTCAAGAACAGAAGCTGAAGGATGTGTGGTCATCTCTCTTGAACTAGTCTGGGTCAGTCTTCTGCACCACGATGTTACTGTTCTCACATATCTAGAATGAACATGTTAAAAGAAATACTTGAAAATGAACTTACATACATCCTACACAAGTATACAAAACAATGAGAAAACCACTAAGACAATTGGGAAGAAAAGGACAAAGAAAAAAAATTCAGTAACACATTTACTGGGTAATTTTCTAAAATTTTTCATTAGACAGAGAAAAGGCAAATTTTTCCATTATTCATCAAAATTAATTTACTCACATTTATGATTAATAAAAATGACATTTAAGAGTCAAAACAAAGGTAATAATTGGATTTCATTTAAAGCCTAAATTCAAATGTTTAAATTTTCTTAATTTTTCAAAGTAAAATGAGATTCCTTAGTTTTATGATGAAAATGTCTTTACACATAAGACTATGTGAACATTTGCTTACTAAAATTTAAATTAGAAAACACTTGCAGGCCGGGCATGGTGGTGCATGCTTGTAATCCCAGTACTTGGGAGGCTGAGCCAGGAGTAAGTAGCTACTTAGTGAGGCCCTCCGCAACTTAATGAGACCCTGTTTCAAAATAAAGAATAAAAAATAGGGCTGGGGGGTATAGCTCAGAGGTAGAATGCCCCTGGGTTCAATCCCTAGTACCACAAAAAAAAGAGAAAACACTTGCATACACATGTACACACACACACAAATACATATACACATATGTATAATTATAACTCACTGAATATACAAAACAAGTATGAAGTTTAATGAAGTGAATTATCTAAAGTATCTGGCTGGAACAAATAGTAATGTTTGCTAAACAGTGTATTTTTGAGGCAACTTATTCAAAATAGCAATTGAATGTGTGAGCATTTAAATAAAAAAGCAATAAGGTTCAATAGAAAAATAAATTCAAGAGGTAAAAAAAGCAATTCTGTGAACATTCTCAAATAAAAATCACTAAAATGTCAAGATTACCACAAGTAGAATTTCTATAACTAATAACAAATTACATAAGCCAAAAGAGAAAGTATATTCATAAAAACTGATTTCAAGAATTTTGCCCATTTTAAGAATAATGATCACCTAATTTTTTTACTTTCTAGAAATACACCTGATTGTAGTTATTTGTGGTTGCAAATCTTATTTCAAATTGGTTACAGGATTACAATTAGTTAATTGGCTAACACAGCTGACCACAGTCCAATTTCCACAGCAAGTCAGTTATGTCTGTAACACATATCATTTTGAAAAATCACTTGAATACAAGGAAATGATTAAAGCTAAACTGATTTAGTTAGTTATGCTAAATGCCAGTATAACTGAAAGCACTGAAACCTAATGAAATTACTTTATTCACATTATTTACATGGGAAAACTAAAGACATATATAACATTTAAATAATGTTTATATGCTTCTTCTTTGTCAATTAAAACAAAGATTGAATCCACGGCTTTACAAGTGCCAGGCAACTGCTCTAACACTGAGCTACATCCTTGGCCTGAAAATAATTGTTAAAATTGCTTTTCAGTACCTTTCATATGGTCCAGGGGATTCAATTTCAATTAATTGATCTTGTCCATCAGGAAAAGTTAACCTACACCAACCTAAGTTGAGACCTTGATTCACCTTAAGAAGTAAGGAGGAAAGGTAAATTTTACCATTCTAAAGCTGAAAACAAAAACATAAAACAATCTCTTCCAACTTCATTACCAATTTAAAAGATAAATAGGTGAATCATTAAAAGTTTATTTTGATAATTTAAACATTATATTTTACATGGGCTACAGGTATTATTTAACCATCATTCATATATATGATTCTCAAGGAGAATAAAAATACTAATTCCTCTTGCTATAATGAGTTATCTTTATAAAAATGACTACTTTGTCACACTATTCTGATTTTTGCTAAAAAATCCAATGAGATCAGTAAGGGCTCTTGAGAGATTTTATACTTGAAAGTAATTTGAGGTAATGTGATACTTTATTTTCTTTGTTTTGTTTTCCACAGCTAAATAACCAATAGAAAATACATTTCAAACTATAGATAAGAGACTACAGCTAAGGATAATAGTACTGTATATTTCAAAAAAGTTAGCCAATAGGATTTTGAATGTTTTAACCACAAAGAAATGGTAAATGTCTGAGGAGATAGATATGCTTATCCTGATATGAACATATACAATATATACATGTATCAAAACGTCAAATGGAGCCGGTTATGGTGGCACATGCCTGTAATCCCAGTACTTGGGGAGCTGAGAAAGGAGGATTCCAGGTTCAAGGCCAGCTTTAGCAACTTAGCAAGTCCCTGTTTCAAAATAAAAAAGATTAAAAAAAATAGGGCTGGGGGTGTAGCTCAGAGGTAGAATGCCCCTTGGTTCTATTCCCACTACAACAAAAATAAAAACAACAACAAAGAATTGTACCCTATAAATATGTACATACTTTTATGTCAATTAAAAAATGTTTCAATAAATCTTACTATACACAAAAAATTTCAATCTGAAGTATACTTGCCTGTCTTTTATCAATAGAAGAACTGAAATTCCAATTTAGGGTCAGAGTAATGCCATCTAAAAAGACAGCATGTACTTTGTCATCAGAGTAGGCAAGAAATCTTCCCACACTGGGTATGAACGATTCTTTCAAAATCAAAGGCAATATATTGCCAGGTATCTAAAATCAAGTAAATAAAAACAGCAGGAAATAGAGTTAACCATTAACAAGATTTAAATGACTATTAATGAACTCTGAGAAAACTTCAGATTTTTATTTGGAAGTGTAGTATTATAGAATTCTTATGCATGTTTTAACTTTTCCAGAAGTGGATACCTCAATTAATCTTATTTTACAAGCAGATTAAATTCTAATATCTTTGTAAAGCTACCATTCTGCTCTACTTTACATAGAAAACAGACGAAAATTAGGAACTACAGCAACATACAGTTTGCAATTGAGTATGATACAGAAAACAATGAGAATTACTTCCTCCAAGTCAGCATTAAAGAATTTACAAATTTAAAATATGGTAATATCATTTTTTGTATTGACTCTGTTTTTATATACTTCAAATACAGTCAACTACCTTGTCCCTTCACCTAAATGGTGGAGTGCGTGCTCAGCATACTCAAGGCCCTAGGTTTTGTTCCTCAACATCAGGTTGGGGGAGACTATATATAATAAGGGAACTATATATAATACAAGTATAACATAAGGGCTGAGTGTGTAGCTCAGTTGTAAAGCACTTGCCTAGCATGCACAAGGCCCTGGGTTCAATCCACTGCACCTGTGTGTGTGTGTGTGTGTGTGTGTGTGTGTGTGTGTGTTAACAAAAGCCCGATTTTTCAGTGTTTATTAGATGGGTATTTTCTAAATAAACTAATATTAATGTTACAAAGAATTTCTCACACAACATGAAAGCAGTTTAAAACTTTGAAACTCTTGCTTTTGAAAGAATTTTAACATACCATTTTCCAGCAGCATATATGATAGTTATGGCTTAAAGAGAGCCTCATCTTGGCACAATGTTGAAGAATTCTGTGAACATGAAAAATACTCTTTAAACATTTGCAAATAACGACACCTTCCGATTCTAGCAACCAAGCCTCAAAGTCATATAACACTTTTCTTAGACAGCAAGTAACTCATTTCCATCAAAATGTGTCGGGAGCTCTTTTCTTCCAGGAATCTTTAAGCCCATAGAAGGGAAATAATGTTTCCCTCTGTGCTAATCTTAAGGTGATTCTCCTAACTTTTAGCAATAAAATGACCCCATGGAAAGAATTTTAAGGGGCTCCTTTATAAGAGGTGATAGATTCAGGTAGCCTAAAACTGGAGGGGAAGTGAGTCAACTATTCCTAGGAAGTCAAATTATAAATTCTGAGCCAGGAGTTGTGGCACACACCTGTAATCCCAGTACCTGGGAGGCTGAGACAAGAGGATCTCAGGTTTGAGGACAGACCCAGCAAGTAGTGAGACTCTTATCAACTTAACAAGACCCCGTTTCAAAACAAAAAATAAAGGGGTGGGGTGTAGCTTGGAGGTAGAATGCCTCTAGGTTCAATCCCCAATACCACCAAAAAAATCAGATCCTTCAAATCTATTTTGGAAGTTGTTTAGACATAAATTTATTTATTCATTTTTATTTTCATTTTTTTGTGGTACCGGGGATTGAATCCAGGGGCATTCTACCTCTGGGCTACACCCCCAGCCCTATTTTTTATTCTTTATTTTGAAATTTAGTGAGACCCTAAGTTGCAGAGGGCTTCACTAAGTAGCTGAGGCTAGCCGCGAACCCGGATCCTCCGGTCTCAGCCTCCCAAGTACTGGGATTAAAAGCATGCGCCACCATGCCCGGCTTACATAAATTTATAAAAATAAATAAATTCAACAATTCGCTTTCATTCTTCTAGGTGCCACATATTAATCAAGACAATTTTTAAAGTATATGAACTTCATCTTTAGTATACTCTCTCAAGTCTTTATTAATCTAAGGATAATAAATACCTAAGAAAATTTCTAATATATCATCACATCTCCAACTTGATTTACCTAGAGAAAAGGCCCTTATATTCTCTCAGCACTTGCTCATAATATATGGATGTTTCTCCACACTTAAAGCCAGAATGACTCTTGTAATGATATGGATGACCTTATTTTATAAATTATGAGACTAGAAAAATTGACAGATTTTACCAAAGACATTTATTTTCATTGCACCTGCCAATTCTTAATCCTATCTTTAAGTACAAGAAAATGTATCAAGGTTTTTAATTGCCTAACACTTGATACAGCTGAATGTGTAATTTACCTGGTTGCCTGCTTAATCAGAGAACATACAGAGAACAGACTTCCTGGTCTATCTGGAGGAAGGTTGTTTACAGAGTAAGTTTTCTCTTCTCTCTGAAAATTAGTTTTAAAATAAAAAAAACTTATTAATAATAAGCTTTGGCCCTTATTACTTGTTTTTAAATCTTTTCTCCAAAGCAGAGAAGAGTGGATGTGTTACACAGAGTTCTGAGAATGAAGCTCAAAGCAGTCCACCACAAATTCAAAACTTGTTTGGAAGTTTTGTGTTTCATTCCAAAAGCTCATGCTTTTACTCCAGGATATGTTTGCTTCAGTATAAAAAAACAGTAAAAGTGAAACTCCATGAAAATGTACTATATTTATTTTGCAATTCTGCAAACCCTCTGATATGCAGCAATCGGCAGGGTTACTATGCATTCTCACCCTACTGGCCTGTTTGTCTCATGCGCTACACACACACACACACACACACACACACACACACACACACACGTACGTTACTAGTCACACTTTCATCTCATTTTCTTATTTGTCTCTCCGACTGACCACTAGACTGAA
>PVJS01061330.1:0-11018 GCA_004027185.1 Glis glis | reverse complement strand
TCCGGTCTCCGCCTCCCAAAGTACTGGGATTACAAGTGTGCGCCACCACACCCGGCAAACCTCTTCATTTTTTAGGGGAAGAAACTGTGGCTCAGAAATGTGAGGTACAAGCCAGGCGTGGTGGCACACGCTTGTAATCCCAGTACTTTGGGAGGCGGAGACCGGAGGATCCGGGTTCGCGGCCAGCCTCAGCTCTCTCTCTCTCTCTCTCTCTTTCTCTCTCTCTACTTAGTGAGGCCCTCCGCAACTTCATGAGACCCGGTTTCAAAATAAAGTATAAAAAATAGGGCCGGGGGTGTAGCGCGGAGGTAGACTGCCCCTGGGTTCAATCCCCAGTACCACACACACACACACAAAAGAAATGTGAGGTACAATATTCAAGGTGGTAGAGTGACTAGGTGGAAGGTCAAGTCTGTTAGATAGAATTTCCATTTCTCAAAGCTCTAATTTCACTGCTCTGTCTGCCTCCCTGTTCTTTTGTTTTCCATTTTTTAAGTTTATATTACCTTAGGGTTGTTGTTTTATGAATAAGAAATCCATAACATCTGATTCGCCCCCCTTATCACTTAAATTTAAAGGTAAAATTACTGTGAAAAATACAAATATATTGAATAAATGTTACCAGATTCCTCATCCTATAGAAAAGCCAGCTGAGAAAGAAAGAACTTTGTTTTCCTTTTTCCCCTTCCTACCTTTTGTATTTCCTTCCACTGGACACACAATGGAGACTTACTGTGAACCTGTCCTGAAGTACACAAGTGAGCCTTAATGGAGTTCAGAGGAAACCATGCACTATGAGAGGCTCACAGTAAGTGCTACAGGAACGCAGAGGAAGAAGACCTCAAACCATGCCTTAGAGAACAGGAGAAGCATGGGGGAAGAGAGTAAAGGCAAGAAGGATGAAAAGAGAGACACTGAAGACAAAGAAGGTAAATGCTGGACGTTTTCAAAATAAAGCCACACCAAGAAGAAACAACATGCTGGGAAGCAAAAGCAAGGAGATAAACCCTAGAAGAGACAAAATTCAATGCCCTCAGACCATTTGGCTCTTGGTCTTCAAAAACTCTAACTTTTCCAAGCCCATTAGCATCCTTTTGCAATCCCTTCCTCTTTCTGAGGCCCCTTCTGCATTGCTCTAATGTACTCAATAATTCCTGTCTTTGATTACATTAAAATCATCTCTTATGTTTTTGGAAATTTTATTATTTTTACAGTATTCCATATGGCTCTTGTTTCTAGCTTTCCTGTCATACTTCATGGCCTTCCTTATTCTCTTCCACCTTTTTCCAAACTATTCAATTCTGTATTAAATTGTTCAATTATCTCTATTACATATGTAGTATAGTAGTACATATTTTTATAATGAGAACATTATAAAAATTAAAGTAATACAGAAGACTATGAGTAAGACATGAGAGCTTTCCATTTACCCACACCGCCATTCCTCTTCTCAGTTAGCATTGTCATTAAATATGTTTCTATTTGGGGGGGTGTTGGGGATTGAACCCAGGGGCATTATACATCTGAGCTATACTCCCAGACCTATTTTTATTTTTTATTTGGAAATAGGGTCTCCATATGTTGCTGATAGCCTCACTAGATTTCTGAGACTGGCTTTGAACCTGTGATCTTACTGTCTCAGCCTTCCAGGTGCTGGGATTACAGGCATGTGCCACCATGTGCAGCTAATATGTTTCTATTTTTACCTTTACATATATATTTCTTCATACTTCCAATTTACCCAGAATAAATAATTGTGCAATACCCTAGAAAAGTATAAGTTAATTCTGTACCCCTTGCCATCACCCACATTTCCCTTCTGCCCTAATGTATTTCTGCTTCCTGCCCTCATTTTCAGATACACTGAACGACTTACAATTCTCAAAACACTGCCTTTTCATGCTTTTACGCATCAATGAAATTCTCCCTTTCTTAAGTACCTTTTCCCACCTTTTTTGACTTTGTAATATAAAAGTTTAACCTGAAAGCATTCTATAATATATATGACAATTTACTCTCTCTCTCTTCCCTACAAGATGCTAAGTTTTGAAGATAAATAATGTATTTTGCTGAGCTAAGTATTCCTGGCACCTGGCAAAGTACCTGGCATGTCATAGGTACCAAATAAATGTTGAATTACTAAATGGAGGAATAAAGGATGAAAGGAGAGTATTTCTTTGTGGAAATACAGCTCTGTAGTCTTGAGGGCTGGTTGTAAGTCTACAGAAATTCTACATCGTGTTATGGGTTTTCTTTTACCAACTTACACCCTGTGTTGCAGTCACAATGATATTTCACCAACTGCTTTCCTGCAGTTGCTGAAGCTGCAGATGTCTAGGGTGTAATCAAATCTTGCTATATTCAAACTTTGAATGTAAAACCTTACTAAATCATTTCCTTCGTCCTAGGTGACATGTCGGAATTCTGTGGATTTCCTCCTGGTGAGAACACTGGCGCTTTAACATTTTGGGAGCAGGTGCTGAGTTGTTGTTATTCCAGGTCATGCAAGACAGAGATTCTATAAATTCAGAAGCAGTGAGCAGGGGGGACGACTGGAAGGCTACTGCGATGACTTCATGTTCAAGTATAAAGAGGAGACCGAGTTCCCAACAAAGGAACAGAGGATGAAATCATCATGCTGGCTGTGTTTGGGAACTGAAATTGTCCAACTATATGGTAGGACATTCAATATGCTAAATATGATAGGGCATGGAACTGACTCACCGGATGCTAGGGAAGAAAGATAGCTCTTTATGTTTTAGAAATGGCATTTTTTTCCTGCTGCCTACTGTGTCTGTTGCTCTGGCATCTTGTATTTGAGCAGCTGAGTCGTCAAAGAAAGATTTGTTTCTAAAAGGAAGTGAATAAATTAAGCATGTGCTATAAATTGTTATCAAAACATCACATAAATGGCAGGAGCTTCACAAGGCAGTAAAGACTAATGGTGGGAGCGCATTCTAGCTCTGCCACATACTGGACATAGGCCTTGGGCAACTTACATCGTTGTTCTGTGCCTGTTTTCTCATCTGTAGGATGGGGAAAATAATAATACATCTCTCATGGAGTTGTTCCTTAAGCATAAGTGAATAGATACATAGAAAGCACTTACTACAGTGCCTAGCACATAGTTAATATGTTAGATATTGTTATTCTTTTAGATAATGTCTTTATAATCATTAAGAGTTTTAGTCATGGAAAAACATAAACCTGGGCTTATGTCTCAACTTTACCACTTAATAGCTACATAGAACCGACAAGTTAATTAACTACTAATCCCAAGTTTTCTCATTTGTACAATGGAGATGATTAAAGCATCTAAATTGTTAGATTTTTGTGAAGATCAAATGAAGTAGCATATGAAAGTGTCTAGCATGGTTCCTAGTGAATTTAAGGGCTCCCTGGTATCATTTATAATCCTCTTCTGAGTAATTCAGTAACTGGGGCCCAGGAATCCAAAGATTCATTCCCTTAAAGAGTCCCAGTCTAGAGTAGGAAGTAGAACCTTAGTTTTAGGGCAGTGGATAAAGAAATCCCTAGCAGTACATACAAATGATCATAAAGTCACAGAGGGAGGAATGATGCCTGTGTTGTTTTAAGTAGGAGTTTTCTGAGAAGAAAACAAATGGGGGGGGGGCTAAAGACTTCTAGGTGAAATAATTAGCCAAAAGTCATTTTTTCATGTCCTCAGGTTATTTGGGGCTACTATAAATAATACTTCAGTGAACAACACTGTATATTGTCTATATACATTTTCCCCCTTAGGGCCAGTTTCTAGAAATAAAATTGCTAGGTCAAATGGTGAATATTCTTAAGTCTTTTTTCAAAATATTATCCTCTTTTCCTCCAGGATAATACAACAATTCTCTAGCAGGGAGGAAAGGTACCCACTTCCTAGAAGCTTCTACAACACTGGGTATTGACTTGAACCTGTGATCCTCCTGTCTCAGGAGGGTATTGACTTGTAAAAAGAAAATAAAGGTGCCAAATCATTTACTAGAAAATGGAAGCCTTATTCTTCATTTTCCTCTCTAGCAAAATTGAGCATTTTTCACCTCTGAAATAGACATCAGCAGTCTTTCTTTGGGAAATTATTGAAGTTTTCATTAGTTTTCTTGTGAGAACTTCTGTTTTGCATTAGTATATGAATATAAATATTAAGAATATCAACACTTTCCCATAATATTGAAATATTTTTCCTAGTATTATTTTTCAATGTATATTCAATTATATAATTTCACTTTACATATTCAAATTTTATATTGTAGAATTATTTTAATTTATAGGCAACTAGAATCTTAAATAACCAAATCAATTGATTTCTTTTTTTATGGCATCTACCTTTGCTTTTATACTTAGAGAAGACTTCACAATTTTGATAAGTTTATATATATAGGGGCTGGTTTTTATTTTATTTTGTTTTGTTTCTATGACTATTTAACCTTTCTATTCTTCTCACTTGCAATGAGCGCTAATCATCTCTTCTTAGTTCTCTGATTTATAACACCAAATGAGAGGATCCACTCCTTGGATTCCTACCATAGTTGACTGATTTATCTATTCTTGTACTCTTATTTACTATACAATTTTATCAGCATAATACTGTAATATATTTTAATATCTGGTAGTCAAAATCTAATGTTTACTTTTCTATTGTTTCCTAGGCGATTTACTTATCCTGGTCTTTTTTTATTTTCTGATTCTAACAACAAAATAAAACTCATTAGAATTGTGATTGGAATTCCATTTCATTAAAACATTTTATGGAGGTGAATTGCTGTCTTTATATTATCAAGGATTTCAATTCAGAAAATGTTTTTTCTATATTTATTTGGACATATTTCTGAGTGAAATTTTGAGGGTTTCCTAATGTATATCTGGTACTTTTCTTGTTAACTTATCTTCAAGTAATTTATACTTTTTCTATTTAATTTTTTTTTCTTTTTGTGGTACTGGGGATTGAACCCAGGGGCATTCTTTCTCTGAGCTATACCCCAACCCTATTTTATTTTTTAATTTTGCAACAGGGTCTCACTAAATTGCTGATTTTCCTAAATAAGTTATTTCCTATGAAAATTTTGATGCAATTTTGCTAATATATGGGAAATCAGTTAATGTTTAAGTATTTAAGTATTTTTTTACCAAAATAATAATAAACTTTATAAGATAGCACAACACGAGGTTATAGCTCTTGTCCCCTTACCAGTTAAACAACATCCACACCAGAAAATACCTTCCCAGGAGCTAAAGAATCCAGGTAGAGATTAGAGCACCTTAGTGGAACACAGAAATAATAATTTAAAAAAGAATGCATTTAAGAGGGTTGGGAGGACAACTTCACAATGCCAATGTCCCCCATCCCCTTACCCTGGGCAGGGCAGCATGGAAAGAGATGCCATCCACATAAAGGAAGGAGAGTGAAGGAAGCATCCCCCTTTGCTGTGGATCCAAGTCCCAGGCCTGCCCTATTATACCCACACCAGGCCACCACCACAGACTGAGTCCAGGCCCACACTGTGGGCAGAGGCTGCAAGACTAACTCAGCACCAGTCCGGCTACACAGACTTAGGCTTAAGGACCAACCCAGCTCCAGGCTGAATCACATGGACTCAGGCTTCAGGAGAGCCCTCTAAACAAGTTCCAGGCCCACTCCAGTGAACAGGTCAGCCATGACTGAGTCAGGATACAAGCTGTTCCCTGTGGATCAGTGATCCAGGCCTGCCCCTGTGCACTCAGGTACCAGGAATTTCCCTGTGGACCCAGGCATGAGGCCTGCCCACCACCTGACACATTCATAAAGCTAGACTGCCTGGAGACTCCAGCAACAAGCCCAATACAGACCCTGCCAGCTTGTCCACTCAAAGCTATGAATGGTGAAGGGCTTTTCCTGGCAAAGCCAATCCATAAAAGCTGGAAAGGGTACCTACTTTCTCAAATGTATAGAACCTGCAAAACCACAAAAATCACAAATAATGAGGAAAATTGATACCATCAAACAAACAAAATACAGCACCAGTATCTGATCTAAAAGAAAGAAATCAATAAAGCTAGAGAAATTTGGCGTGGCTACAAGCCTGTAATCCCAGTATTTAGGAGACTGAGACAGGAGGAGCATAGGTTTGCAGTCAGCCTCAGCAACTTAGTGAGGCCTTCAGCAATTTAGTGAGGCCTTCAGCAATTTAGTGAGACTATTTCAAAATAAAAAATAAAATAGGGCTGGGATATAAATCAGAGGAAGAATGCCTCTGGGCTCAATCCCCAGTATCACAAAAAAGAAAAGTAAAGAAAATTAGAGAATTATGAAATGACTGACAAAGAATTCAAAATAATCCTCTTAAAGAAACGTAGTGAGCTACCAAAAAAAAACCACCTACAGATAAACAACTAAATGATGTCAGGTAGGCAATACACAATCAACAAAAAGGTTGAAGAAGGAGACTGAAAATGAAAAAGAACCAAACAAATTCCAGAGCTGAAGAACACAATCACTAGACTAAAAAAAATCCAGAGAGCCTCAACACCAGACATAATTGAGCAAAAGACAGTCAGTGAGCTCAAAGACAGGTCATTTGAAATTATCCAACCAGAGCAAAGAAGGACAATAAAAGAGAGTGAAGAGAGCTTATGGGATTTATGGGACATAGTGAAGTAAACCAGTATATACATATATTTTCTCCCAGAAAGAGCAAGAAAGGAGAACAAAACAGAAAGCTTATTCAAAGAAATACTGACAAAAAACTTCCAAAATCTGAAAAGGAAATGAATATCCAAAGACCAAAGACCCAAAGAAGATTAAATATAAATATCTTCACTGACACGCATTATAATTAAATTCCTAAAAGTCAAAGGAATACAGAGAATTTTAAAAACAGCAACAGAAAAGCAATTGGTCACATACAAGGACAATAGAAAAGCAATTTGTTACATATGCCTTCTCCACCCCACCATAAGAGTGTCAGCAGATTTCTCAGGAGAAACTTTACAAGCCAGAGAGAGTGGAATGATATATTCAAAGTGCTGGAAGAAAAGGAGTAAAAAGCATTTCAAACCAAGAATGCTATAAATGGGAAAACAATCTTTTAGAAATACAGGAGAGACACTTCTAGACAAAACCTCAGGGAGTTCACCAGAGTCTTCAAGATGAAAAGAGATACTAACAGCATAAGAACATAAGAAGGCATAAAACTCATCATAAAGGTATGATAATATGTAGAAAACAAATATTTAATAGTGGTGCCTAAATCACTATTAACTCTCTTATAAATGTTAAAAGTATTTAAAATAATTATATCTACAATAATTTGTGCATGTATTCCAAATGTATGAGCTGAGATACCTAGAGTACAATATTGAATAGTACTGGAACATGGACATTATCTTGTTCCTGATCTTAAAGAAAAAGCTTTCAGTTTTTTACCAACAATGGTGTTGTCTGTGGACTTGTAATATACGGCTTTGTACTATACTGAGGTATATTCCTTCTATATCAAACTTGTTGAAATTTTTTATCATGTAAGGATGTTATATATTGTCAAATGATTTTACCCTTCATCTGTTACTGTGGCATATCATATTTACTGATATGCATATGTTGAATCATCTTTGCATCTTAGGGATAAATCCACTTACTCATGGTTTATTATTATTTTAATGTGCTGGCTGTTGAATTTGTCTTTCTAGTATTTTGTCTAGGATTTCTATAACTTTATCAGGAATATTTGTTTGTAGTTTTAGTAACTCTGTCTGGATTTTTTATTAGAGTAATGGTGGTCTCATACAATGAATCATCTGCAGACTATTTTATTTCTTCCTTTCTGATTTGGGTTTCATTTATTTTCTTTGGGGTGGGACTAGTTACTTAGTTCAGCTTACAATGGGTTTATTGGGACATAACTCCATTATAAGGTAGGAGCAACTGCATATAAGGAATTAAAACAATTCAATACCAAGGAAACAAACAGCCTGGTTTAAAAAAAATGTGCAGAAGCTCTTGTTATGGTTAAAATCTGGAATATCCTACAAAAAGCTAATGTGTAGAAAGCATGGTTCCAAGTGCAGCAAGGTTCAGAGATGGGGCTTTTAGGCAATGACTGAATCATGAGGGCTCAGTCCTTATCAGTGGATTAATCCATTGATAGCTGAATGGTCTAGTGGGATGTGAGACCTAGTTGGAAGTAGATCACTGGGAACATGCCCTGGAAGGATTTGTTTTCTCCCTGGATCTCTTTCTCTCTGCCATGAGCTGAGCAGATTTCCTCTGCCACATCCTTCCACCATGATGTTCTACCTCACCTCAAACCCAGAGAAATGGATTTTGCCAACCATGAACAAAGACCTCTGAAACTATAAGCTCAAGTCAACTTTCCCTCCTAACTTGTGCTTTTCAGGTATTTGGTTACAAGTAAATTTACAAATGGTCAATAAGTATATGAAAAAAACGGTAAATAGAACTAATCATCAAGAAAATTAAAATAAAAACCACAATGGGATGCCATCTTATAAATTACAGAATGACTATTATCAACAATATAAAGATAACAAGTTCTGGAAAAGATGTATAGAAAAGGGGACCCCTTGCACATTGTTGGTGGGAATGTAAATCGGTATAGCCATTACGGAAAACAGTAAGGAGTTTCCTCAAAAAGTTAACAATAAAATGACCACATGATCCAGCAACCCCTCTTCCAAATATATATACAAAGGAAATGGGTCCAGTATCTTGAAGAGATCTCTATAGTCCTATGTTCACTACAGCACTGTTCATAACGGTCATAATTTATATTTTTTCATTCCCTGAATAATTTTTCTACTTTCTCTGGTTGCTTTCAAATTTCTTCCTCATGTTTGATTTATAGAAATATATTTATAATATGTCTAGCTATGATTTTCTTTGTATTTTGGGGGGAGTCTTGGTGTTTGCTGTTTCCTGAGAATTTTTTAAGTCAATGTTTCCTATGAATTTTGGAGACATTTCAGCACTTACTTATATAAATACATTTTATCCATTATACCTTTATTTTCTTTCTAGGACTTCAATTAAACATTCCTAAGATCCCTTGCTAACGTCTTATATGTCTTTGAGGTGCTATTAATTTTTCTTCAATCTTTTCTTTTTTAATGTTGGATAATTTTTATTTCCTTCAAGTTCACTGATATTTTCTTCCCTTATCACCAGTCATCTGTAAAGTACATCTGGTGGATTTTAAATTTTTCAGTTACTTTATTTTTGTAGATTTTTAACTTCATTTTTATACCTTTTATTTCTCTTAAAACCCTCATCTATCAAATGTGAATAGCATATTTTAATTTATCCCTTGAAATTATTAATAACTCCTTTTAAGTTTTTGTTTTCTAAGTAAAATTTCAAGAGTTATCTCAAAATCTGCTTTTATTAAACTTTTTAATTTTTTTTCCTTTGTGTAGTAACGTTTTTTAAGTTTCATACTGGACATTTTGGATGACATGACTTAGATATACTAAGTTTTTTGTTATTTTTCTTTGAAAATCATAGATTTTGTCTAAGCAAGCAGCTCAATTACTGATTGTTTAAACTTGTATTAGCTTTGTTTTGTGCTTTGTTAGGACATATTAATGTCCTACCTAAAGTGTTTCTCAAGTCCCTTTAACTTGGTGGTATGTAAACTCTAAGCTGCCTCTCTTGTGGGTATTATCAAAGTTGAGTTTTAGGTTTAATAAGTAGGTATAGCACTAAACAGGAGTCAGCAAACTATGGCCTGTGGGTCAAAGCTGGATCAACACCTGGTAATTTTGTAATTAAAGCTTTATTAGAGCATAGCCACACCCATAATTTATGAATTGTCTACAGATGTTTTCATACCCAAGAGCAGAGTTAAGTAGATGCAACAAAGACCATATGGACCAAAGTTTGTAAAATATTTACTCTTTGGTGCTTTATAGAAAAATGTTTGCTGAACCCTGATTTGTGACATGGTCTATACATGAGACATGGCCTTTCTGACATCTCAGCTGAATATTCAGGATACTAACAACATCTCTCCACTCTTGCAGAGATGGAGCATCAAAGCCTCCCAGAACTGTGCAATCTTCAATCTCTCTCTTCTTTCAAGTCTGCAGTATTTGCTTACTATTCAGCCTCCCATAGTCTCTTCCTGAGCATAGGAAGCTCAGCCACTAGCCAGAAATTTGGCAAGAAGATCCTACACAACTCTGAGGTCCCCACCCAGCTCAGCTTTCTTATGTCTTACCCCATAGATATCAGCTCCTTCAGAAACTCTTAATTCTATTGTATTAACTTGAATGGGACTGTTGAGCTGCTTGGGTTTCAGCTCCCTCTCACACACAGTTTATGAAATTGTTCTCAGGCACATAGTTCCAATCATGGGACACGCTCCATGAGTTTTTCTTCTTTCAAGAAAATTGCAAGTTTGTTAAATGCCTGAAAATCATGTTCTCATAATTTTGTCCAATATCAGAGTGCTTTTATATAACCTCTTTTATATGGTCTCCTCTGTCTTTTTAAAATACTGAATTCGTTTTTTGGCAAATGCATGTAATAGACATTTTTGCACATAAAATATTTTATGTTTTAATAGACATTGAGCCAATGATAGGATTATACCCATATTTATGAGATATAGGTGAAACCTGACTTTAGAAGAATGCATGATCCAGTCTGCTAGGAAGCTGCAGTTTCTTTAGCTCTCTTTCACCTGTGAGCTGACCTCTTGCAAGGTAAATCAACCAACAGATTAACCAATATTGTATTATCTGTTATTATGATACTTGGTTTACCTATTCTACATCATGGATTATTAGCCTCTCTCATCTCCTTTAATTCTCTCTCTCTCTCTCTCTCTCTCCTTTCACTAGAATGATATGGGAATTCAGACTGTAGATTAACTTTGAACACTTCCAATTTTATTATTTTTGCTAGAATGTATAACATCATGTTTACTATAGGGTTCCACTTCATTGTTCTCTGTCCCTTCATCACACAGAAGGAATAATACCCTGTAATCATTATTTTTGTAGTAGTTGGT
>PVJS01061329.1:0-11017 GCA_004027185.1 Glis glis | reverse complement strand
ACAGGGAGAGAGAGAGCGAGAGAGCTGAGGCTGGCCGCGACCCCGGATCCTCCGGTCTCCGCCTCCCAAAGTACTGGGATTACAAGCGTGCGCCACCACGCCCTGCTGTTGTGGCCTTTTAAAAGCTATTCTGCAGCCGGGCGTGGTGGCGCACGCTTGTAATCCCAGTACTTTGGGAGGCGGAGACCGGAGGATCCGGGGAGACCGGAGGATCCGGGTTCGCGGCCAGCCTCAGCGGGCACGCGCGCGCGCTCTCTCTCTCTCTCTCTCTCTCTCTACCTAGTGAGGCCCTCCGCAACTTCGTGAGACCTGGTTTCAAAATAAAGCATAAAAAAATAGAGCCGGGGGTGTAGCGCAGAGGTAGAATGCCCCTGGGTTCAATCCCCGGTACCACAAAAAATAAATAAATAAATAAATAAATAAATGGCCACAAGAAATAGCCAGGTGTAGTAGCGCATGCTTGTAATCCCAGCACTTGGGAGGCTAAGACAGGAGGATCGCGGGTTCAAAGCCAATCTTGGAAACTTAGCAAGGCTCTCAGCAACCTAGTGAAATCCTGTTTCCAAATAAGAAATAAAATGCCAGGAGTGGTGGCACACACTTGTAATCCTAGTACTTGGGAGGCTGAGACTGTAGGATCCGGGTTCGCAGCCAGCCTCAGCTATTCAGTGAGGCCCTCCACAACTCAGTGAGACCCTGTTTCAAAATAAAGAATAAAATATGCCAGCCGGGCGTGGTGGCGCATGCTTGTAATCCCAGTACTCGGGAGGTGGAGACCGGAGGATCCGAGTTCGCAGCCAGCCTCAGCTACTTAGTGAGGCCCTCCGCAACTTCGTGAGACCCGGTTTCAAAATAAAGTATAAAAAATAGGGCCGGGGGCGTAGCGCGGGGGTAGAACGCCCCTGGATTCAATCCCCGGTACCGCAAAAAAAAAAAAAAAAGAATAAAATATAAGGCTGGAGGTATAGCTCAGAGGTAGAATGCCCCCGGGTTCAATCCCCAGTACCATAAAAAAAAAAAATGCTAGTGTGCAGTCAGTCAGTACATCATATTCTAAGATCTGGCTTTCTTCTGGACAAAAGTAATTTCCTTTGATAAAAATACCACTGGAGCTGGGTGTGGTGGTGCATGCTTGTAATCCCAGTTTTTGGGAGGCTGAGACAGGAGAATCACAGGTTCTCGGCCAGCCTCAGCAACTTAGTGAGACCTTGTTTCAAAATAGAGAATAAAAAATAGAGCTGGAGGTTTATCTTGGAGGTAGAATGCCCCTGGGTTCAATCCCCAGTTCTACAAAAAAAAAATAAAAATAAATAACTACTGGAGCTGGGGCACAGTGGCATGCCTATAATCCCAGCTACTTGGGAAGCTGAGGCAAGTAGATGGCAAGTTTGAGCCCAGCCAGGACAACAGAGCAAGACCTGATCTCAAGCCGGGCGTGGTGGCGCACGCTTGTAATCCCAGTATTTTGGGAGGCGGAGACCGGAGGATCCGGGTTCGTGGCCAGACTCAGCTCGCTCGCGCTCGCTCGCGCGCGCGCTCGCTCTCTCTCTCTCTCTCTCTTTCTCTCTCTCTCTACCTAGTGAGGCCCTCTGCAACTTCATGAGACCCGGTTTCAAAATAAAGCATAAAAAAATAGGGCCAGGGGTGTAGCGCAGAGGTAGAACACCCCTGGGTTCAATCCCTGGTACCGCAAAAAAAAAAAAAAAGACTTGATCTCAAAAAGCAAACAAGCCAGGCGTGATTGTGCATGCCTATTATCCCAGCTACCCAGGAGGCAGAGGCAGGAGGACCCCCTAGCTCCAGACCAGCCTCAGCAACTTCAAGAGACTTTCTTTTTTCTTTGTGGTACTAGGGAATGAACCCAGGGACATTCTACCTCCAATTGCCCCCTTTTATTTTGAAACAAAGTTTCCATAAGTTGCTGATACTGGCCTTGAACTGATCCTCCTGTCACAAGCTACCAACTACTAGGATTACAGATGTGGGCCACCATACTTAGCTACAAGACCCTGTTTCCAAAAAAAAAAAAAAGAGCTGGGGGTATAACTTGGAGGTAGAATGCCCCCGAGTTCATTCCCCTGTACCAAAAAAAAAAAAAGGCTGGGGATGTAGCTCAGTGGTAGAGTGCCACTGGGTTCAATCACCAGTACAATTAAAAAAAAAAGAGAGAGAGATGGAAACAAAAATAATAAAATAATAATAATGATAATAATAATAATAATAATAATAATGCCAGTGGAAATAGCAGAGGTCAGGACCACACCAGCTCACAGACAAAATTTCTTTGGTCCCCAGTGCTTCAAAACATTTTAATGAGCTAGGTATGGTGGCACATACCTGTAATCCCAGTACTTTGGAGGTTGAGATAGTAGGATCATGGGTTCGAAACCACCCTTAGCAACCTGGAGAGATTCTTAGCACCTAGCAAGAAAAGCTGTTTTAAAAAATGAAAAATGCCAGGCATGGTGGTGCACAACTATAATCCCAGTACTTTGGCAGGCTGAGACAGGAGGATCACAGGTTCAAGGTCAGTCTCAACTACTTAGCAAGACCCTGTTCCAAAATAAAAAAGGACTAGGGGTGTAACTCAGAAGTAGAATGCCCCTGAGTTCAATCTCAGGTACCAAAAAAAAAAAACCACACACATAAAAAATAAGCTGGACATGGTGGTACACACCTGTAATCCCAGTACTTGGGAGAGGGAGACAGAAGGATCTCACGTTCAAGGACTGCCTCAGCAATGTAATGAGGCTTTCAGCAACCTAGGGAGTCCATGTTTCAAAACAAAAAAGGGCTGGAGATATAACTCAGGTAGAATGTCGCAGGGTTCAACCCCCAGTACCAAAAAACATTTTAATGGGTCCAAGAAATCCAAGTTTAGCCAGGTGTGGTGGCGCACCTTTGTAATCCCAGTACTTGGGAGGCTGAGACAGGAGGATCGCAGGTTCACAGCCAGCCTCAGTTACTTAGTGGGGCCCTCACAGCCAGCCTCAGTTACTTAGTGAGGCCCTCCGCAACTTAATGAGACCCTGTTTCAAAATAAATAAAAAATAGGGCTGGGGGTGTAGCTCAGAGGTAGAATGCCCCTGGGTTCAATCCCCAGTTCCGCAAAAAAAAAAAAAAAATCCAAGTTTCTAGCAGTGAATCCTGGAGGTAGCCACTGTCAGGTGGACAAACTCACTAGCTCCTCAAACCCAAGGGCTGCCCTGATCCATGTGACTTTGTCTACTGGCTCTGAAGACACTTGAATGGCCTCCCTTCCCAGATCAGGGGCAT
The DNA here is from genome assembly GCA_004027185.1 of Glis glis. Lineage (NCBI taxonomy): Eukaryota > Metazoa > Chordata > Mammalia > Rodentia > Gliridae > Glis > Glis glis. The sequence goes on along the minus strand of PVJS01061329.1, from coordinate 7,741 downwards.
AAATGGATTATTCTAAGGCTGAGTTTGAATTTGGTTTCATAAGTGCTCTAAATTCAAGACACACTGACAGGTTTGCACAGACATACACAAATCCCTCCACCCTGAGGGTGTCTTCCTAGAGCAGTTTAAGATGCTGCCTATGAGCAGGGCATAGTGAAAGACAACTGTAATCCCAGTACTTGGAAGGCTGAGACAGGAAGATTGCAGGTTTGAGGCCCATCTCAGCAACTTAGTGACTGTTTCAAAATAAAAAATTAAAAGGGCTGGAGGAGCCGGGCGTGGTGGCGCACGTTTGTAATCCCAGTACTTGGGAGGCTGAGACCGGAGGATCCGGGTTCACTGCCAGCTTCAGCTACTTAGTGAGGTCCTCCGCAACTTAGCGAGACCCTGTTTCAAAATAAAGAATAAAAAATAGGGCTGGAGGTGTAGCTCAGTGGCAAAATGGCCCTGGGTTCAATCCCCAGTACCGCCAAAAATAAAAAAATAAAAGGGCTGGGAGTGTAGTATATCCCTGGTACCAATCGCCATTACCAAAAAAAAAAAAAAAAAAAAAATACTGCCTATTAAGAAACAAGCTCTGAGCAGGGAGTCTGCTTAATTTATCTTGTAATATGTGGCCTTTATTTTAACCATTAGATTCTAATTTAGTCAGAATGATGTAAATGAAACTGGGGTTTTAAGTGTTAGCAAAGAACTTTGGTTCAGCAGAAAAGGCATCAACTAAATGAATAGCAGTTAACCAAGTTGAAACCAATAGAGACTGATCCAGCCCATGGAACCGAGTGGATCTATGGGCTGGATCCACTCGGTTCCCACCCAGGGGTCGTGGATTCAATAGGCACCACTGGGTCCCCATCCATCCTCTCCCCACAATCGGTCCACACTGATATGGTCCCCACCCACTCTTAGGGTTCTTAGCAATAAAGTTCTCACCACCACTGGGTCTCCACCCACGTGGTTCCTACCAGGGGGCCCAGCGCCCCTCATGGGTCTATACTAATCCGGCTCTCATCGACACGGTTCCCACCGAGAGGTCCATCCACACCGATATGGGACCCACACATGGATAGTACTACAATCAGTACAGTTCCCACCAGGGAGTCCATAGCAGCCCGGACCCGTGGGCCCGGTTGCAACTGGCGGGCCCGCACGGGCCCTGTCCCCACAGGAGGGTCCCCGTGGGTTCGGCCCCTGCGGACTCGGATCCCGCCAGGGGGTCGCAGGGACGTGGCGCCCCCGTGAGTCCCTCCCCGGCGGTCCGCCCGCGCCCGCGCCCGCCCGCGCTCGCCCACCCGCCCGCGGCGCCAAGATGGAGGCCGGAAGTGCCACCGCCTTCGCGCGCCCGCCCGCCTGCCGCCCGGCGCCCGCCCGCCCGACGCCGCCGTGCCTGACGCCGCCGCCGCCCTCGCGCGCCCGCCGCCCCTCCCCCGCCTCCCTCCCCTCCCCCCGCCGTAACGTCCTGACGCTCCGCAGGGACCCCTGACTGGACGGCGGCGCGTGAGCGGCGCGAGAGGCCTCGCCGCGGGGGGGCGCGGGCGCGCCGGCGCCGCTTACCTGAGGCCGCGCGGGCCTGCTCGGGCGCCCGGCAGCGGCGGGGGCGGCGGCGGCGGCGGCGGGCGGCGGGGGCGGCCGCGGGCTTCGCTCCTTGTTGGGGATTCGGCGGCGGCGGTGGCGGCGGCGGCGGCGACGCGGGCGCGCGCTTCCTAGTGACGCAGGCGGCGGGGCCGCGCACGCACGGTCTGGGCGGACTCGGAGACTTATTTGGCGCTCGACGCGGAGGCGGGCGGCGTCGTGAGATTAGACTCAACGAGTCGGGGCGCGCGTGCGCGTACTGCCCCGCTAGTCCTAGGGCCTCTGCCCCGAGGGCTGTGGGTGGCCAGGATGGGCAAGCACTCTCTGGCTAGGTGGGCTCCCCGGGAGCAGTTCTCTTGCGCGACGGGAACGAGGATGGCTCCTCCTGGGCGCTGCCCCGCGCGCCAGGGTCCGCCGTCGGGCGCCATGTGGGGACTGAGACGCTCGGCCAGCATCCTGGGAGGCGCGCACGGCCGAACCGAAAATTATCGTATTTCGTGTCACTAAAGTAAACTGGAAGAGGGCTTTGGATTTTGGACCTCGGATCTGCAGAGTGAGAGAGGTGCTGTCACGGGGCCATGCAAACCTAAGAATGGAATCCAGTACCCCAATTGTCACAGCCGTGAAAATCCTCAAGATGGGGGAAGAGGGGTGAGGGATGCCCCGGATAATTTCTTCCCCCTTTTTTTTTTTTATTGAACCCAGGGGCATTCTACCTCTGAGGTCCAGCCCTTTTTTATTTTGAAACAAGGTCTCACTATGTTGCTGAGGGTCTGGCCAAATTGCAGAGACTGGCCTTAAACCTGCAATCCTAAACCTGGCGTGGTGGCGCACGCTTGTAATCCCAGTACTTGGGAGGCTGAGACAGGAGGATCTGGGTTCGCGGCCAGCCTCAGCTACTTAGGCCCTCCGCAACTTAGTGAGACCTTGTTTCAAAATAAAGAATAAAAAATAGGGCTGGGGGCGTAGCTCGGAGGTAGAATACCCCTGGGTTCAATCCCCAGTACTGCAAAAGAAAAAAAAAAAACTGCAGTCGTTTCTCAACCTCCCAAGTACTGGGATTACAGGCGTGCGTCACCGGGCCTGACAAGAGCAGGAATTTTACAGAATGTAGGAAGATAAGCATCATGGAGCAAGCATTCCTTGAGTTCCTTCCGCCTTGGAGCAGGATACCCTATATTTGTGGTGATTGAAAGGTGCAGTGTGAGATCCAGCTAGAGCTGAGTATAGCTTCCCGGAGGGGCCCGGGCGGGTCCCTGGTGGGTGGTGAGGCTTTCTGGTTTCCACCCAGTGCTGGAGGAAGCCCACCAAGTACTAAAGGGAGCCCTGAGCCTGTCCTTATCCCCCTGTGCTGGGTGTACCATCTGCACCCCAACAGCCAAGTGCATTCTCAGGACAAGGCCAGCTCCCTTGAGCTCCCGGGTCACGGAAGTCTCATAAAAGGCTGCAGGATTCCTGTGAGTCCCAACTGGGCCACTGAAGTCAGAGTAGGAAATAGATGCCTGTATGGGCTGACTGCAGCTCACTTAAGGTTCTAGGTCAGCCTCAGCAATTTAGTGAGGTCCCTAGAATGCCTTTGGGTTCAACCTCCAGTACCAAAAAGAAATAAAAGTTAAACTGTTGAGCCTTTTTCAGTGCAACTATTTTGATTATTATCTAGTAATATATGTTTGTCATTGTGGAAATAAATGCCAATAAAATTGGAGGGGAGTGCTGGAAGGGGCCCTGAAGATGGGATCAGGCCAGTGTATATAGAACAGCTGGTGATATCACACTGGGTTGGCAACTGCTGGGCAGGTAGGATGAGCTGGGGCCCAGAGTCTTCAGGTGCTTCCCCACCCCAGGCTCCCAGTTTCCCTGCTGATCACCACTGTTGCCAACCCCAGCTTCGGGGTGGGCGGGGAGGCCAGGCCTCTGCAATGTTGAAGGCATTTGAGAGCTCTTCCTGTGGGATCCAGTGGATCCTGAGAATAAACATACAGGTGCTACAGCCCACCCAGGAGCTGGGCTTCTATGCACTACAAGGCCTGGAGCTCATGGGAACTGGAGCCCAGCACCTGCTAGGGAGAGGTGGGCAGTCCTTGCCTCTCTGCACCCAGACCTTGTCAGGAGATGGACTGCTGACTCCTTATGTCCCCAGTTTGACATATTCAATCCTAACCCCTAAGGTGATAGCGATAGGGGGTGGGGTCTTTGGTAGGCGATTAGTGCCTTTATAAAGGGGACCCAGGAGACACCCTCTACCCCTTTCCACATATGGGGACACAGCAAGAAGGCCCTGACTGTGGGCCAGGAAGCGGCCTTCTCCAGACAACCCATCTGCCAGTACCTTGATCTTGGACTTCAGCCTCCAGAACTGGGAGCAATAAATATATATAGTTTATAAGCCACCCAGTTTATGGCTATTTTTGTCATAGCAGCCCAAGCACACTAAGCCTGTTTTAAGTGAACATCTGGGAAATAGGAAAGTGCTCCAAAAAAGATGGGGCTTGACAGGGAACAGGAACCAGCCTGAAGGCTCCCACTGGCCAAAGTGTGGACTGTGAGCACCAGCAGGAGATAACAGTGGTGGGTAGTGACCAGAGAATAGGACACTGCCAGGAGGCCACATGTGTGGGAGTACTTCAGAAATAAGTGGGGGAGAGCTGGGCGTGGTGGCAGACGCTTGTAATCCCAGTACTTGAGAGGCAGGTTCAAGGCCAGCCTCACTCAGCAAGTTAGTGAGGCTCTCAGCAACTTAGTGAGACCTTGTTTCAAAATTAAAAAACCAAAAATAGGGCTGGGGGTGTAAACTCGGAGGCAGAAACCCCCTGGGTTCCATCCCCAGTGCCACAGAAATAGTAATTATTAATTAATTATTTAAAAAATAAAATAAGGCTTGGGGTATAACTTAGAGGTAGATTGCTCCTGGGTTCAATCCCTAGTACCACACACACAAAGTGGGGGAAACAGGACAGTTCTTCCTTGCAATGGAATTCTAAGTAATAAATGTAGAAGGAAATAGACAATTCCCACTATTTGTGACAGACAAAAATCCACTGATAGTTGCCAAAAATAGTGGATAAAAGTTTGAGGTGAAACAGGATTTGCATGGTCTCAAAATATTTTTCTTCCAGGGTACTTATATTAGCTTTTTATTGCTACTATAACAAATTACTTCAAATTCAATGGCTTAGCTGACCACCATTTTTTACAAAACCACAAGTTGGTTAAAGATGCATGCCGAGCGTGGTGGCACACGCTTGTAATCCCAGTACTTGGGAGGTTGAGACCAGAGGATCCAGGTTCCTGGCCAGCCTCAGCTACTTAGTGAGGCCCTCCACAACTAAGTGAGACCCTGTTTCAAAATAAAAAATAGGGCTGGGGGTGTAGCCCAGAGGTAGACTGCCCCTGGGTTCAGTCCTCAGTATGGCAAAAAAAAAAAAAAAGATGCATACAAATAGCAAGACAGACCAATGGGGTTATTTTGTTTTGTTTTTGGCATTGGGGAGTGAACCCGGGGGGCATTCTACCTCCAAGCTACACCCCCAGCACTTTTTATTTTGAAACAGTGTCTAAGTTGCTGAGGATCTTGCTAAATTGCTGAGGCTGGCCTCAACCTGTGATCCTCCTGTCTGAGCCTGGAAATAGCATATGTATGTGTGTGTGTGTGTGTGTGTGTGTGTGTATACATATATGTATATATATACATATATGTATACATATATGTATATATATACATATATAATTGAGTACATAATATATAATATATGTTAATATTATATATATGATATATAGTATAATATATACTATGCACTCAATTAAGAATTTGTTAAAGCCAGGCATGTTGGTGCACGCTTGTAATCCCAGTACTTGGGAGGCTGAGACAGGAGGCTTGCAAGTTCGCAGCCAGCCTCAACTACTTAGTGAGGTCCTCCGTGACTTAGTGAGACTCTGTTTCAAAATAAAGAATAAAAAAAAAATAGGGCTGGGAGTATAGCTCAGAGGCAGAATGCCCCTGGGTTCAATCCCCAGTATGGCAAAAAAAAAAAATTTTTTTGTTGTTGAATACACAATGAATGACTGTTTTAAAGTTCCTAATTGTATATAGACAGTCCCCAATTTGGGATGGCTCAACTTATGACTTCACACTGGTGGGAAAGTGATAAGCATTCAGTAGAAACTGTACTTCAATTTTGCTGTATTGCAGTGATGGGAATCGAACCCAGGGCCCTGTGCATGTTAAGCACAGGCTCTACCACTGAGCTGCACCCCCCCCCCATGCTTGGAACTTCCATCTTTTCCTGGGCCAGGGACATGCACTGCAATACCCTCTCAGCTGCTGCTGGACAGCTCCCAGTCAGCCACTCAATCTCCAGGGCTAACACTCCACAGCTACCTTGTTGCCAGAGTGTTTTGTTTTGTTTTGTTCAGTACTGGGGATTGAACCCAGGGGCATTCTATCTCCAAGCTACACCCCAGCCCTATTTTTTATTCTTTCTTTTGAAACAGGGTCTCACTAAGTTGGGGATCCTCCTGTCTCAGCCTCCCAAATACTGGGATTAGAAGCATGCGCCCCCATGCCTGACTGCCAGAGTGTTTTGAATGAATTGTAAGACATTTTCAACACTTTATTGTAAAGTAGGCCTTGTGTTAGATGGTTTTGCCCAACTGTGGCCTAGTGTTAGTGTCCTGAGCACAGGTAAGGTGGGCCGGGCTGAGCCATGATTTTAGTCACTTAGGTATGTTAAGTGCATTTTCAATTTAGAGCACTTTTGACTTGCAGTGGGTTTGTGGCATGTGACCCTGTCATATGTCAAGGCGCACCTACCCTACAGCTGTCATTAGTGGTCAGATTGTGTCCCCCAAAAGATGTATTGAGGTCCTGACTCCAGTACCTCAGAATGTGACCTTATGTGGACAGAGTCTCTGCAGCTGTAATCAGTTAAGATAAAATCATTAGGGTGGGCCCATAGTTCAGGGGTTGGTGTCCCCCCGAGACACACAGAGGAAGACGGCCGTGCTGTGGAGACAGACATTGAAGTGATATGCCTACAAGCCATGGAACACCAGGGTGGCCAGCCTCCGCCAGGAGCCCAGAGAGACATGGAGGACCCTGCTATGGGTTTCAGAGCGGGGCAGCCTGGGGACAACTGCCAGAGCTGTGAGACTAGGCTTCTTCATTTTAAGCCACCCAGTGTGTGGTGTGTGTCACAGCAGCCACAGAACACTAAAAAAAAAATCACTAAACAACAAAATTGTTTTCCTTAGAAAAAAAAGAGAAATGCCTGTGGTTCCACTACATGTTCTGCACCTGATCTCTGCACAGCTACATCTTCCCCTGCTGGACAAGGTGCAGCCTGGAGGGCTAGGGGAGGCCTGGTGGGGTCAGGCTCTGTGCTGCCGCCCCACCTGCCCTGCTGGACACCCTTTGGAGGGGGGCACCCACTGCAGCCCCAGACCACAAAGAAGCACTAGCTGTGTCCAGAGGACAGAGTCACTGTCTTCGTCTGTTTGACAGATGGAACTACCAACTAGTTTGCTATGACAGAAAACTACCAACCAGGTAATTTATATGAAGAACAGAAATTTATTTCCTGTAGTTCTGGAGCCTGGGCAGTCCAAGATCAAGGTGTAGTCCCTCTGCTGGTAAGATGGTGCCTCGAAAACTGCATCCCCCAGAGGTGAGGAACGCTGTCATGTGGCAGAGGTGCAGGAGAGAGAGGCCCCCCTGCATAGCCCTTCTCACAGCAGCAGCTTTGACCTGCTGGTGAGGGTAGAGCCCACCCGAAGGCACACCACCCAGCGTGCTACCCTGGGGTCAAGTTCCAGGGCTGACCTCTGGGGCACACATCCAGACCTCAAGCAGAGGGCCTGAGGTGGTCTTAAAACATGTCCACGTCCAGGCGTGGTGGCGCACGCTTGTAATCCCAGTACTTTGGGAGGCGGAGACCGGAGGATCCGAGTTCGCGGCCAACCTCAGCGCACATGCGCGTGCGATTTATCTCTCTCCTCTCTCCTCTCTCCTCTCTCCTCTCTCTCCCCCCCCCCGTCTGTCTCTCCCTGTCTGTCTCTCTCTCTACCTAGTGAGGCCCTCTGCAACTTCGTGAGACCCGGTTTCAAAAATAAAGCATAAAAAAATAGGGCCGGGGGTGTAGCGCGGAGGTAGAACGCCCCTGCGTTCAATCCC
>PVJS01061328.1:0-11019 GCA_004027185.1 Glis glis | reverse complement strand
AAAAAAAAAAAAAAAAAAAAAAAAAAAAAAAAAAAAAGAAAATGGACCGGAAGAAACTCCGGAGAGAGCCACACGTGGAATGGATTTTATTTTAGTTTTAATTTTTTTGTGTGTGTGTGGTACTGGGGATTGAACCCAGGGGTATTCTACCTCTGAGCTACACCCCAAGCCCTATTTTTATTTTTATTTTTTTGCAGTAATGGGGATTGAACCCAGGGGTATTCTACCTCCGGGCTACACCCCAAGCCCTATTTTTTAATCTTTATTTTGAAACAGGGTCTCACTAAGTTGTGGAGGCCTCACTAAGTAGCTGAGGCTGGCCGTGAACCCGGATCCTCTGGTCTCCCCCTCCCAAGTACTGGGATTACAAGTGTGCACCACCATGCCTGGCTCAGCCCTATTTTTTTATTCTTTATTTTGAAACAGGGTCTCACTATGTTGCAGAGGGCCTCACTAAGTAGCCAAGGCTGGCCAGGAACCTGGATCCTCCTGTCTCAGCCTCCCAAGTACTGGGATTAAAAGCATGTACCACCACTCTAGCTGTGGAATGGATTTTAAACATAAACAAAAACTAATTATGGCCAAGCCTGTACGTTCCACAGTTAAAATTTTCATTTGTAGTCTCTCACGCTTTTGCTAGATTTATGGAAATCTATTTATGGCAAAGTAACCAGAAAGAAATTCTTTTTTGTGTGTGTATGTGTGGCACTGGGGATTGGAAACCAGGGGTGTTCTACCTCTGAGCTACATCCCCCAGCCCTGTTTTATGTTGAAACAGGGTCTCACTAAGTTGCCAAGGGCCTCACTAGTTGCGGAGGCTGGCCATGAACCTATGATCCTCCTGTCTCAGCCTCCGAAGTCCTGGGATTATAAGTGTGTGCCACCACGCCTGGCCTCCTATTTTATTTTTCTATTTTGAAACAGAGTCTCACCAAGTTGCTGAGGCTGTCCTTGAACCTATGATCCTCCTGTCTCAGCCTCCCAGGTACTGGGATTACAAGCGTGCGCCACCACGCCCAGCTTTTGAAAGGCAAACTTTAAAAACACATCTTTACTCTGACACCTTAAGGTGCCCGTCAGCCTGGCTCGCTAGGAGATACCTGTCGTAATTGGTCAGGTCGTCCCCATTGCCATTCAGGGCCGCTTCGGACATCATCTCCACCTTCATCTTGAGGTCTTGATTCTTTCTTTGAAGATCCACTATTACCGAATTTAGGAAATCGATCTGATTTGTCAAAAAAGAAAGAGAAACAGTGAGGTGGGTGGTGTGTCCAGAGCATCCACGAGCCGGAGCGTGAATTAGTCAGGAAGGACGTGGGTGTTACGGAAGGAACAGCAGTGCCCGCCACTCAACCCGGGCTTCCCAGTCCCCACAAGGGACAGGAGTGCTGAGATGGTTGGACAAATGTCCCTGAGTATTTTATTTATTTTTTTTGGCAGTACCAGGGATTGAACCCAGGGGTGTTCTACTTCCAGGCTACACCCCCAGCCCAATTTTTTATTCTTTATTTTGAAACAGGGTCTCACTAAGTTGCGGAGGGCCTCACTAAGTAGCTGAGGCTGGCCGCGAACCTGCGATCCTCCTGTCTCAGCCTCCCAAGTCCTGGGATGACAAGCATGTGCCACAACGCCCAGCTCAATTTTCACTTCTCACATTGCTTTTCTAAGTGCTCCCTGTTAGGACTTCCATTTCAAGAAGAAGAAAAGCCACAAAACGAACATAGGTATGGTGGGAAACCACACACGCACACACGCACACACACATACATGTGCACACAAATTAGGAAACATAAAACCAACCATTTGCTGATGGGAAGAAAAGTTGTCAGCAGCAGCAGCAGAGACAGACGGAAGCAGAAAGAACGGGGGAGAGAAAACAGGGTTAGTTACGCACTAAGCAGACAGTTCTAATCCAGGGTAAATTAGCTCGAGTTCAGTAGCTGTCCAAGAACAGTCCTCACGGCATTATTTATAATACACTCAAAGGATCAGAAACATCCCAAATGTCATGTCAACTGAAAGGGACGTGAGTAAATTAGGGCGCAACCTTATAGTGGAATACTACCCAGTTATGAAGATAATTGCAGAATGGCTTATGGTATACGATACTACTTATGTAAAAACAGTTGGGAATTGTGGGCACTCTGAGGTCTGGCCACGAGGTCATGCTGGAGGAGGACCGAGAACAAAGGAACAACGAAAGAGAAACGCCCCCTGACCATTGCCCTGCCCCGAGATGACCTGGCCACTAGCACACCAACCAGCCGGTTACATGACTACTCCTGTACCCTCCCTTCCTTGCCCCATAAAAAGCCCCGAGCCTATAAGGAGGCGGCTTCTGACTCTCGTGGGCTCTCCCCGGCCAGATGCCTCCTTCCAGGTTTTATTCTTAAATAAAGCCTGTTCCCTGCAGTCAGGCCGTGTTCTTTGTCCCCATATACACCAACAGGGATTCCATTAGTATTGGCTTGTATACACTCCTTTTTTTTTTGTGTGTGTGTGGTACTGGGAATTGAGCTCAGGGGCGTTCTACCTCCAAGCTACACCCCCAGCCCTATTTTTTAGTCTTTATTTTGAAACAGGGTCTCACTAAGTTGCGGAGGGCCTCATTAAGTAGCTGAGGCTGGCCGCGAACCCGGATCCTCTGGTCTCAGCCTCCCAAGTACTGGGATTACAAGTGTGCGCCACCATGCCCGGCCTTTTTTTTTTTTTTTTTTTTTTTTTGACATGGAGTCTCACTATGTGGCTCACACTAATCTCAAACTCCTGGGCTCAAGCCATCCTCCTGCCTCAGCCTCTGGACTGGCTTGGGACACAGGCGGATACCACAGACTCCAGTTATATTTAGTTTTTAAATCTCTGCAAAGATCCGACACTAGTCATAGTAACTTGTTTGGGGGTTGGGAACTGAACAGAAAGAGGATTTGGAGGAAAAGTTTTTACTATATATTATTATTATTATTATTATTATTATTATTATTATTAGATGCTGAGGATTGAACCCAGTGGCATTTTACCTCCAAGCTACACCCCCAACCCTATTTTATTTTTTATTTTGAAACCAGGTCTTGCTAAGTTGCTAGGGGCCTCACTAGGTTGCTGAGGCTGGCTTGGAAGCTGCAATCCTCCTGTCTCAGCCTCCCACATGCTCGGATTACAAGTATGTGCTACCACACCCAGCTTCTACTGTGTGTGTGTGTGTGTGTGTGTGTGTGTGTGTGTGTATGTGTTTGTGTGTGTGTGTGTGTGTGTGTGTGTGTGTGTGTGTGTTTGGTACTTGAGATTGAACCCAGGGGCATTCTACCTCCAAGCTACATCCCCATCCCTGTTTATTTTTTGTTTTGAGCAAGGGTCCTGGTAGGTTTGAGAGCATCACTAAATTGCTGAGGCTGGCTTCAAACCTGTGATCCTCCTGTCTCTCAGCCTCCCAAGTACTGGGATTACAGGCATACCCCACCATGCCCAGCTTCTACTGTTTGCATTTTTAATACTGTTTAGTGTTTGAATCATAGAAATGTATTATCGATGCAAAAGACTAAATGATTTTGAGGAACAGGAAGAAAGCAAAGGAATAAGGATGGGATATTACCTGACTTTCCTGGGCTCTCTCATCCTCTTCCGCCTGAGTATCAGTATTACCTTGTATTTTAAAAAACAAAAGTGGAGGGGGTTAAAAAAAAACATTGTGATTGTTTTTCCTTGTTACTGCAGTGTTAGAAACTCATTTCTTTCTTTTTTTTTTTTTTTTGGTACTAGGGATTGAACCCAGGGGCATCCTACCTCCGAGCTACATCCTCAGCCCTATTTTATTTTAATTTTGAAACAGGATCTAACTAGGTTTATGAGAGTCTCACTACTTGCTGAGGCTGTCCTCGAACCTGCGATCCTCCTGTCTCAGCCTCCCAAGTACTGGGATTACAGGCGTACTCCCCCACACCAGGCTCTAGAAACTCATTTCTGCGCAGACTTCCTGATACACCTCTGAGAACACTCGGGTAAGTTGCAGTCCCTGGATTGACCCTTCCAGGGCCTGGCGGACTGGGGACTGGCCCTGCCCTTCCTGTGTTCTCTCTGAGACTGGCCACCTGCTGGGGAGGAAAGCCACCTCTGCCTGACTATAAAGACGGGATCCATGGGAGCCATCGGCCTCCAGCAGAGGGGCCCCTCTGCCCTTCTCGCCCTGCACTTTCAGGCCCCACAGTTGCTGCTGCTGTAGCAGCTGTCGCCTACCAGCTTGTATTTGTGACAACACACAGGGATCACAGGAGGGCCCAGGAACAGGGACACCACGCATGCCCGGGAGTGGGGCCGGTTGTGACTGGCCCTCATCTGATGGCGGGGGCAGGGTCAGCACAGTGGCTGCCCAGGAAGAGCATCAGACCCGAGTGCCTCCCCAGGAAGGCCCAGGTGTGCTGGCAGAAGCATGGGAGGAGGAGGAGGAGGAAGAGTGCTAGAAGAAGGAGGAGGGGGAGGAGAGCCAGGAGGGGGAGCACCAGGAGGAGGAGCAGGAGCACCAGGAGGTGGAGGAGCGCCAGGAGGAGAAGGAGGTGGAGGAGCACCAGGAGGAGAAGGAGGTGGAGGAGCACCAGGAGAAGGAGGAGGAGGAGCGCCAGGAGGAGGAGGAGCATCACCAGGAGGAGGAGGAGGAGGAACAGCACCAGGAGGAGGAGGAGGGAGAGGAGGAGGAGGAGCATCACCAGGAGGAGGAGGAGGAGGGAGAGGAGGATGAGGAGCACTAGGAGGAGGAGGAAGAGCACCAGGAGAAGGAGGAAGAGCACCAGGAGGAAGAGGAGCACCACCAGGAGGGAGGAGGGGGAGGAGGGAGAGGAGGAGGAGGAGACGGTTTTACCTGAGGAGCTGCTGAGCTGCCTCTTGTTTTCTTTGAGTTGAAGCTCCAAGTTCTTCACCTTGAGCTCCAGCTTCACCTTGTCAGACTCGAGCGTCTGAACAACCGAATGCAGGGACTTGGCAGAGGCGTTTTCTCCCCTGAGCACTGTGACCTGCAACACGTGTGTGTGTGTGACGCTCAGGCTGGGACAGAGCGGTGGCAGGGACAGGACGCCACCCGGAGGGACACCCTACCTCATTCCTCAGCTTCTCCAGCTCGGCGTCCTTCTCCGTGAGCAGAGCGCTGGTAATACTGATGGACTTCTGCAAGGAGGCTTTCTCTTCATCCGTCTCCTTTATGTACTTGGATTCTCTAAAAGACCAAAGAGTTAAAAAAGTTCCAGAAATCAACCGAAGAGAGTGGGCAACAGCTGTTCTAGAACAAGCACACAAATAACTTTAGTCGATGTAATAATAATTAAAAAAAAGTATAACAGGGAAGTCTTAGAGGGGATTAAGACGATGATGCTTGCAAAATTTGAAATTTTACTTACTGTGAAGGGAGAAAAAGTTTACCTATGCATAGACATGCCAGAATCTGCTTATCATTGTATCCATTTGAATTTAAAGAGACAAGTTAATAAATTTGGAAGATGTAGAATTTTTTTAAAAAACTGTTGCACCCCCCGCGAAAAAAAAATTAGACCCCCATGTTGATTTTTGTTATTTCTGGAATAAATTACTACCAAGCAATGACAATTAAAATACACACATGCAAAGCAATTATACAGATGTCATGCAGAGCAGGTTTTATGCTGGAAATATCGGTTGGTTCTCACTAATTTCAGTTAACACTTTCGCAAGCTCCCAGATTGTGTTTTTAAGATTGTGTGGGCCAAAACGGTAGCAAAGGTTGTCATGATCCAAACCAAGGACGACTACGACTTTTCAACCATCGAATCTGAAGAGAACATTCAGTTGTTCATAGAAATTGAGCTGCATAAAGGCTGGAGGGGAAAAGGTGGAAGATGGTTCCTTGGGGGTAAAGTGGAAGCGGGAGGGTTCTGGAAGGTTCTGGAGGATTCTGGAAGGTTCTGGAAGGTTCTGGAGGGGGAATCTGAGCACTCCCCTTTTGGTTCTCTGACTGGCTCAGCAGAGGGCAGGGTGAGGCCTTCAGTGAGAGGGAAGAATCTATCTCAGGATCCAGGCAGAGGGAAGGGTGATGGGGAAACAGGGAGGGAGGGCAAGACACCAGAGAGTCAGCGCTAAAGGGCAGGCTAGTGAGTCTGTATTTAAATTGTCATTGTAAAACTGCTTGCATGGAGAAGTGTTGGGGTAATGAAAGACGGGAAGAGACCGAGTGAGGGACTGTCACAGACTGGAGGCAACTAAGGAGATGTTCATAAGTGCAATGTGGTTTCCTAGCTAGGATCCAGGATGAGAAATAAGACTAATGGAAAAACGAGGGAGAGTGGAATGAAGTCTAGAGTCTAGCTAACGGTCCGGTCCCCGTGTGGATTCCTGGTTCTGACCCGTGACCCATGGCCATGTAAGATGTTCAATCAGGGACAGCTGGGTGAGGGCGTGGGGACCTGGCTACGCTACCTTTGCAGTTCTTTTATCAATCTGAAATTAGCTTAAAATAAAAAGCTCTAAAACATTAGATGCGGTGTGAAACGCAAGAGGGAAAACACTTTTTTTTTTACCAAATTACTTTAGGGAAAACAGAACTGGAAAAATGTGTGTCTCGAGCTAGCCCCGGGGGCACACAGCCTGACGCTGCAGGGACCCCCAGTCATTGCTGAGAGTTCTTAAGTCCAATGAGCTGAATGGCTCTGGTTCCGTTAGAAGTAGCTGGGTGAAGGCTCAGTATGTGATGGTTCGATTTGGAACCAGCTGCAGGAGGAGGAAACTGAGGCCCAGGTTAGAAATGGTAGAATGTATGTCTGGTTAGTGAGACCCAAGATATCCGGCACACGAATTACAGAATTCTCATGGTTTATGGTAAATTGAACTTCTACGCAAAGATGAAAATATAAGTGTTGTATTTATCCTGTTGTGTGGCTTACACTTACACTGTAGAATGCTAAGTAGTAAGAAAAGAATCTGAGACTTCTAGAAGTTTCTTGAATTAAAAAAAAACACTGAAAGGGGTTAAGAGTCAGTGCTGTTATATTAGTAAGTGAATAACTCTTTGCTAGGAAATGGGGTCTTGTTAGGTTAGAACAAAACAACAACTTGAGTGAAAGGAACTTGTTGCTACATGGAAAGTGCTGAGGACATCCAAAGATACCATAAGTCTTGGCCTCCTTAAGTTGCTCTTAAACTTATTTGGTAGTTTGGTAGTATTGTAAAACTGATTTCCAGAGCTTCACTTATTATAAATGCAACTCAAATCTGAAAAATGTGATCTAGCCGGGTGTGGAGGCACACACCTGTAATCTCAGTACTTGGGAGATGGAGACAGGAGGATCACAGGTTTGAGACCAGCTTCAGCAACTTAGTAAGACTCTCAGCAGACCGGAGGATCCGGGTTCGCGGCCAGCCTCAGCTACTTAGGCCCTCTGCAACTTAGTGAGACCCTGTTTCAAAATAAAGAATAAAAAATAGGGCTGGGGGTGTAGCTCAGAGGTAGAATGCCTCTGGGTTCAATCCCCAGTACCACACACACAAAAAAAGACTCTCAGCAACCCAGCGAGACGCAGTTTCAAAATAAAAAATAAGCCGGGCGTGGTGGCGCACGCTTGTAATCCCAGTACTTTGGGAGGCGGAGACCGGAGGATCCGAGTTCGCGGCCAACCTCATTGCGCATGCGCGGGCGCGCGTGATTTATCTCTCCTCTCTCTCTCTCTCCCGCTCTCTCTCTCTCTCTCTCTCTCTCCCTAGTGAGGCCCTCTGCAACTTCGTGAGACCCGGTTTCAAAAATAAAGCATTAAAAAATAGGGCCGGGGGCGTAGCGCGGAGGTAGAATGCCCCTGCGCTCAATCCCCGGAACCGCAAAAAAAAAAATAAAAATAAAAAAAAAATAAAAAATAAGCCAGGTGTGATGGCACACACTTGTAATCCCAGTACTTGGGAGGCTGATACAGGAGGTTCGTGGCCAGCATCAGCTACTTAGTGAGGCCCTCTGCAACTTAGTGAGCCCTGTTTCAAAATAAAGAACAAAAAATAGGGCTGGGTGATAGCTCAAAGGTAGAATGACCCTGGGATCAATCCCCAGTTCATTAAATAAATAAATAAATAAATAAATAGGCTGGGGGTATAGCTCAGAGGTAGAATGGCCCTGGGTTGATCAATCCCTAGTACCAAAGAAAAAGAGAGAAAGAGAGAGAGAGAGAGAAATGTAATCTTAAATGTTTTTACTAAAAAATACCAGGAGTGGGGTTTGCTAAGGACACATGTAGATTCTCCAATACTCAGAGCTCTAGCTGACCAGGATCTTGCAGCTCTTGGTGCTGGGGAGGGATAAACAGCCACTCGCTAGCAGAAGCAAAAGGGACAGACGTCCTTCTCTGGGCCACCAACCAGACTCTGTGTTTATTGTCATGTAGACATAACCTCTTGGCCAGGCTGTTTCCTAAGAAGACAGCCAGCAGAAGGGTTACGAAAGGAAGCGTGGTTAAAAAGATCCACCCAGAGGCAGCCCAGTGAAACCTTAGCAGCTCTTCTTTGTGACAGATCTTCATTGCCGGCCTCTTGAGCCAAATTCTAAGCCCTAATTCCAGTGTGCAAACCCAGAGTGGCTGAATTCAACCATTTATGCCAATGTTACTGAAATCCAAGTTGCAAACCGTAGTATGTTTAAGCCATGTTGGCGGGAATGGCTTGGTTTTACTAAAATATCAAGAGGGGAGATAAGCTCAATATGAACAAAGGGCTCTAGGGGCCAGAAATCTCTCTCCCCATCCCCCAAGGGAACAGGTCACTCAGATTCTTTTCTTACTACTTCCAGAAGAAATAAATTCCAGTAATGAAGCAAATACCTTAAAGTATTACTGGGCAAGCTTTAAAAATGCAAGATAACAAGAACCAAATATTAGAAACATGGAGAAAAATGCAACTACAGTAAGGAGGACTAAATTTGCACTGAAATCCGTTGCTGTATATAGCTGTCAAAAAGAAATACGTGTGTGTGCGTGTGTGTGTGTGCGCGTGTATGTATACACTGCTGAGTATATTTTACAAAACGAAGCAAGACACAGAGGGACAAAGGCAGCCAAAAAATATATACAACGATTGGGTTTACTAAAAATATATGAAATTTATTTATTATAACGTGGATAGACTTTCTTTAGTCTTACCATGAAAGACACACAGATATAGCAAAGGAAGCAAGAGTAGGAAGGGAAAAGAGAGGAGTGAAATGAGCATTGGTAAGTAGCGCAAGCTTGGAGACAGTCAGACAGTTACAACCCACAGGGAGCCGCAGCCAGGCAGCGGGGACCGCGTCCGCACTGGTGGCACCACCGCCACGCCGGCTGGCACGCCTGACGGACACCTTGCATCGACACTACTGGAGTGATGGCCAACTCCAAAATGCCCATGTCTAAGGCTTTGGCGACCCTCCTCCTCGGATATTAAAAAGCCTGGGGAAGGGAGGGCAGCTGACCCGGTGCCCGGGGCAGCTGGACCAGGAGCCACAGAGGAGCGTCTAGCAGACAGGGCGAGTCAAGCCTTACTCTGCATTATTAACTAGACACCAAGGAACCTGTTCTGAAAGAGGTTGCCCAACTTGGATACCAGTTTCTTTTTTCTTTTTCTTTCTTTTTTGTTTGTGGTACTGCGGATTGAACCCAGGGGCATTCTACCTCTGAGCTATACCCCCAGCCCTATTTTATTTTTTTTTTGTATTTATTTGTGGTTTTTTTTGTGGTACTGGGGATTGAGCCCAGGGGCATTCTACCTCTGAGCTGCACCCCCAGCCCTATTTTATTCTTTATTTTGAAACAGGGTCTCACTAAGTTGCGGAGGCCTCACTAAGTAGCTGAGGCTGGCTGCGAACCTGCGATCTTCCTGTCTCAGCCTCCCAAGTACTGGGATTACAAGCGTGCGCCACCATGCCTGGCTTTATTTTTTATTTGGAAACAGGGTCTCACTAACTTGCTGAGGCTGGTCTCGAACCTGCAATCCTCCTGACTTACCCTCCCAAAGTACTTGGATTACAAGTGTGAGCCACCACACCTGGTGGAGACCACTTTCTGGGTTTTTTGGGGGTTTTTTTTGGTACTGGGGATGGAACCCAGGGGCATTCACCTCTGAGATGCACCCCAAGCCCTATTTTTTATTCTTTATTTTGAAACAGGGTCTCACTAAGTTGTGGAGGGCCTCACTAAGTAGCTGAGGCTGGCTGCGAACCCAGATCCTCCAGCCTCAGCCTCCCCAGTACTGGGATTACAAGCATGTGCCACCACACCCGGCTCATTCAGGTTTTGAAAATAGAAATAACTTTCCATGCGGGTTAATTAACACTTTTTTGTTGTTGTTGTTTTTGTGGTACTAGGAATTGAACCCAGAGGCATTCTACCTCTGAGCTCCATCCCCGGACTGATTTTATTTCTTATTTGTTAACAGGGTCTCACTAGGTTGCTGAGAGCCTCGCTATATTGCTGAGTCTGTCCTTGAACCTGCGATCCTCCAGTCTCAGCCTCCCAAGTACTAGGATTACAAGTGTGCGCCACCACACCTGGCTTTCCATGGGGATTAATTAACAAACAAGCCAAAAAAAGTTCTAAATATAAGAATCTAGGTTTTAAAATTTTTCACATCCAAAAAAAATTGTCATTTGCTCATCAAAATTAGCAGTAATTTTCAAAGACACATTCTCACAAACACCCAGGACATAAAATAGGAACAGAGATAGTGTAGCAAGAACAGAGAATGTCACAGTCCCCAAATCTGTTCCATCTTTTTAAGCCATCAGAAAAGTCGCAGGCCTACCCATATTTCGAAAGGCATGTAATTTAGTTAAAATCACATAACAAGCCGGGCGTGGTGGCGCATGCTTGTCATCCCAGTACTTGGGAGGCTGAGACAGGAGGATCCGGGTTCGCGGCCAGCCTCAGCTACTTAGTGAGGCCCTCCTCAACTTAGACCCTGTTTCAAAATAAAGAATAAAAAATAGGGTTGGGGGTACAGCTTGGGGGTAGAATGCCCCTGGGTTCAATCCCCAGTACTGCAAAAAAAAAAAAAAAA
>PVJS01061327.1:0-11019 GCA_004027185.1 Glis glis | reverse complement strand
GTGAGGCCCTCCGCAACTTCGTGAGACCCGGTTTCAAAATAAAGTATAAAAAACAGGGCCGGGGTGTAGCACGGAGGTAAAACGCCCCTGTGTTCAATCCCCGGTACCGCAAATAAATAAATAAATAAATAAATAAATAAATAAATAAAGTGGCTGTGTTGGATCATACCAACACTGTATCTCAATAAAGGTGATAAAATATATTCTTTATATAACTGCCTTAAGTGGTAGTAAGGGTTATAAAGAAAAAGCAGGAAAGAAGGATAGAGAACGCATGGAAATGCTGCCTTGATGTCATTTGTAGCTACAGTAGAAGCAGGGAGCCCAAGTCAGAGGTTATTGCAAAAATCCAGGAAAGATTATGGTGATTTAGATAGATCAGAATGGCGTCGGTGGAGATAGTGAGAAGTGGCCAGATTTGGATCAATCTTGAGGGTAGGGTCAACGGGATTTGCTTATGGGCTATATTTGGGGTCTGAATAAAAGAGAGGAGTCGAGACCTCAAACAAGCCTGAGCAACTGTGAGGATAGCATTGCACTGAGGGAAAACTTCAAGAAGGGGTTTTCAAGGAAGACCACGAATTCATCCAGGGATGTTCCAAGTCTGAGACGTATGTTAGCCATCCAAACAGAAATTTTGAGAAGGCTGATAGGAATCTAGAGTTCAGGGGAGAGTTCTGGGTTGGAAATAGAAGTTTGGAAGTCATTGGCAGACAAATGCTTTTTAAAGTTACTAGACTGGATGGGTTTACCAAGAGAGTAGATGGAGAAAAGAAAAGAGTTCCAAGAACTGAGCCAGTAGTTTGTCAATGCTGAGAAGCCAAGAGGAGCTGGGCATAGTGGTGCACACCTGTAATCCCAATACTTGGGAAGCTAAGACAGGAGGATTGCAGGTTCAAAGCCAGCCTCAGAAACTTAGTGAGGTTCTCAGCAAGTTAGTGAATCCCTGTTTCCAAATAAAAAATAAAATTGGTCTGGGGGTGTCATTCATAGGTAGGAAGCCCCTGGGTTCAATCCCCAGCACCATACACACACACACACACACACACACACACACACACACAGAGCCAAAAGGAGGAAGGGGAACCAGTCTAGAGACTTAGAATGAGGGGCCAATTAGCAAGGAAGAAAACCAGAGAGTGAATTTTCCCAAAGAGTGAAATTTCCCAGAAGCCATGTAGGGGAAAAAAGAGAGAGTGAACAACTGTGCTAATGTTGCTGATGGATCAGGAGAACTGAGTTCTGAGAAC
Source organism: Glis glis (assembly GCA_004027185.1). Classification (NCBI taxonomy): domain Eukaryota; kingdom Metazoa; phylum Chordata; class Mammalia; order Rodentia; family Gliridae; genus Glis; species Glis glis. The sequence continues at coordinate 9,769 of PVJS01061327.1, read as the reverse complement.
TGACTAGGGGATGGCCAGTGGTAACCTCAAGAAGAGCGATTTTAGTGACTGGGCAGAAGTCCGGCTGGAGAGGGAGAAACGGAGAAAGTGAGGAAAGTAATCGGAGACAGAAAATGTGTGTGTGTGTGTGTGTGTGTGTGTGTGTGTGTAGTACTGGGGATTGAAACCAGGGGCATTCTACCTCTGAGATACCCCCCCCACACACACACCTTTTTATTTTGTTTTGAAACAGGGTCTCCCTAGGTTGCTAAGAATCTCACTCCATTGCAGGTCCTAGAACGTGTAATCCTACTGTCTCAGCCCTCCCAAGTACTGGAATTACAAGCGTGGGCCACCATGCCCAGTTTAGAAAACTTTTTAGAAGAGTTTAAGCCAGGTTTGGTGGCACATACCTGTAATCCCAGTACTTGGGAGGCTGAGACAGGAGGATCACAGGTTCAAGGACAGCCTCAGCAAGTAGTGAGACTCTCATCAACCTAGTGAGACCGTTTCAAAATAAAAATAAAATAGGGCTGGGGGTGTAGCTCAGAGGTAGAATGTCCCTGAGTTCAATCACCAGTACAAAAAAAGGGGGAGGTTGGGGGTATACCTGGGAAGTAGAATGCCCCTGGGTTCAATGCCCAGAATCAAAAAACTTAAAAAAAAAAAAAAAAGGAAAGGTGAGATGGCAAGGAGCCATAGGGAAAGGGCAAACAGAGAAAGGATTTTTGAGACATGGGAGAAATGAAAAGGGCCGGTGCTGTTGGGTGTAGCCCAAAGGAAAGGAAACATTGATGATGCAAGGAACAGAGGATAACTTCCGGAACAATGTCCTTGAGTAGTCAAGAGGGGATGGGAGGGAATAGCAGGTAAACCATAATTTGAGAAACGAGACAGCAAAGGACCCTGCACGTGACGCATGCGGTGCGATTCTGCGTGCTCCGGAGCAGCCCTGCCTCTATGTCTTCCAGATGTGAACCGTCTGTAGATAAAGAAAAGCCTTCCCTTCCATAGCTAAATGTCTGTGGATCGCGTTTGCTCTGACCTCTGACCTCACTGTGACCCTGGATCCCCGTGCCACAGATCCCACGGCCAGCTTTCTGGATGTCACCAACACTCTCCTCCAGTTCGTGGGATGTGACTTTTCCTTAAAAGTCGCAAATGCACTCCTTTTTTTCTCCTAATTTTGACATTTTCCCGTTTGATGGATGTCGACTTATTCTCCCAGATCGTTTCTGGCAGGATGAAACCACGGGAGCTTATTTTAGCTCCTCTCTTGTTTTCCCTGTGGCATTTTCACTCGTGCCAAGCTGGCTCAGGAACGAGCATGGTGCTGAGCGGTGGCTGGGGAACCGGGAGACCGTGTTCCTAAGCCAGGTCAGGGAACAGTCCTGCGGAGTCCACAAGAACCACAGTGTTTAAAAAAACATTCTGTAAACAAAGCCACTAAAAAAACAATAAGGCTGACATAAAGGCTCTACTCAGCCGGTTATCATCTGAGCTGGAATAAAAAAAAAAAAGGAAAATATTTTTGAGCAAAAAAGCCCAAGGTAGATATTATAGAATGGAGCCCTAATACCTATGCTTTCACTTTAAACACTATAGTTATGCCTTGACTGCCAGGAGCATAAATATTGTGAAAGCCTTTGTCATTTTTATTATCTTAAGAGTGTGTTTCTAGTTTCCAAGGGATGGAATTAAAGCACATACTGCTATAATTACCTACATATCTCTGGTTACTCTCCATGATAAAAAATGGTTATGTGAATTCATTCAAAAACTTTTTAATAACAGACCTTTATGTGTTAGGGATTGTGCTAGCTAATGAAAATGTTAAAATGATGAAGACATGGTCTCTGCTTTAAAGGCTCTCACTGTCTAGTGGGGGAGACAAATAGAGAGAGCGTTGCAATATAGTGTGGTAACGGCAGTGGACGTGATGGAGAGTTGCTGGAAGAGTACAGAAGGGCAACCTCAGCCCATCTGCAGGAGCTCTGGTGGCTGAGGGAACGCCAGGAACAAGCAGATGTCAGGGAGTTGAGTGGAGAACCAAAACCGTTTGACATCATTGCACCATAGAGAAGGAGACGGGTTGATGCGACTCAAGAGGGGAGATGGAGGCCAAGACCTGTGGTGGCCAGCCTCGAACGCCACGTGTACGCGTCGGCGATGAGGACCTACTGAGGCCTTCGCGGGGAGTGACACGACCAAATGCTCACAGAGACTTCTGGTGATAGAATTTTAAGGAGAAGTATAAGTCAGGTTCTCCCAGAAGCTGAACCAGAGATTTGAGTTCAAGTGATTTTCAAAGGAGATGATTCTAGAAGAAACTAGTAAGGAAATGCGAAAGATGAATAAGAAGCCAAGTAAGAAGCCAAGCAAGGGAGCATTTCAAGTGGACTTGGTGTGATCCTGGGAGTCCTAGACTTGGTCTGTAATTCACACCTGAAGTTTGCTCCACCTGAAGGTAAATAACCGAGTTTTTGTACTTTCATACCTGTCACCTGTCCTCCACGGCCATCCTGGGAGTAATGTCAACTCTCTGGCAGTTCTTGTTTTCCTGTGGGCTGGGCAGCCACCACAAAAGTCAGAGGTACCAGCAAAGCGTGCCCAGGCTGGAGGATAAGCAAACAGCAGGTGAAAGGGATGAAGGAATCTGGGCAGGTCACCAGTCATGTCCACAGGGGACTCAATGGGAGTAAAGGAGTCCTGGAGTTTTTGTTACTATTTTAAAAACAACTAATATGAGCCAGGCGTGGTGGCACACGGTCCCAGTACTTGGGAGGCTGAGACAGGAGGATCACAGGTTCGCGGCCAGCCTCAGCTACTTAGTGAGGCCCTCCGCAACTTAGTGAGACCCTGTTTCAAAATAAAAAATAAAAAATAGGGCTGGGGGTGTAGCTTGGAGGTAGAATGCCCCTGGGTTTAATCCCAGCAATCCCAGTACCGCCAAAAAAAAAAAAAAAACTAATATGTTCACTAGATTACAAACCCATAACGTGTGTGTGTGTGAGTGTGTGTGTGTACGCGTATGCACGCACTACTGGAGATTGAACTCAGGAACATTCTATTTCCAAGCTACACCCTCAGCCCTCTTTTTATTTTTTGTTTTGAAACAAGGTCTCACTAGGTTGCTGAGTGTCTCACTAAGTTGCTGAGGCTTGCCTCGAACCTGCAATCCTCCTGTCTCAGCCTCCCAAGTACTGGGATTATAGGTGTGCACCACCATGCCTGGCTCCTACCCCATTTCTAAATCCTTTCCCATTTCTGATTGCCATTTCAATTTTTTTTTCAGTACTGAGGATCAAACCCAGGGGTGCTCTACCACTGAACTACATCCTCAGCTCTTTTTATATTTCATTTTGAGACAGGGTCTCACTAAGCTTCCCAGGCTGGCCTCAAACTTGCAGTCCTCCTGCCTCAGCCTCCCAAGTAGCCTGGATTAGAGGCATGAGCCATTGTCCCCAGCTGCCATTTCACATCTGAGTTAGTGGTGACTTGGTGCCTTGCCTAGGTGTGGGAAAAGAGGAACTGTGTGCCACATATCAGAGGGGAGGGAATGAGGTAGGATAGAAAAAATAAAAGAAATATGTAGAAAGGAGACAAGCAGAGGAGGAAACAGGACTGTAGCATTAAATCTAAAAACTCCATGATCACCCTCCACTTCACTCTGAAGGCCTGTTTTCCTCCAAGCCTGAATTCTTAAAGGTCCAGTAAATCTTAGAGTACTGCGAGTCCAGTTAGTTGGTACCTACATATTTTGTTAGCTTACAGAATGTATTTTTAAGATTGATCCATCAATTAGATAATGTCAACCTGAAGGTTCTAATTGCTACCCATCAACCAGATAGTGTTGGCCTGAAGATTCTGAGAAGAACCAGACCACCATCCCCTGCCCTGCACTCTACAATCAAAGGAATCCAGCTCATTAAACTGATGTAACCTCTCCAGTCCTGCCAGACCTTGACAGGACCCAAGATTATTTACAACTACCACCAAGTCCCAAGGCTAATATACACAAATGGTGGAACCTCACCATTTACAAAGCTTCCTATATAGAAAAAAAGAAAGAAAAGAGCCTTACTCCCCCAGAGGCGTCTCTTTGCATTCTCTCTCTCTCTCTCTCTCTCTCTGCAGATGACCCACATTCTCCCTTTAATGAGTATTTCTTGCTTTCCTAAATAAACCTCTCTGTAGCTCTACTCTTGGTCTTGGAAGTCCTTTCCCATCCCACGTCTGTGCCACAAAAATGGCATAGTAACTATATTTCAGCTAACCAGAGATAAAGAACAAGGTGATAGTTAAAGATGAGGTGAAAATTACTAGAATATATATTCACTGGTCATGAAAAACAAAGATTCCTTTTTTTTTTTTCTGCGGTACTGGGGATTGAACCCAGGGGTGTTCACCCCGGGCCTATTTTTTATACTTTATTTTGAAACTGGGTTTCACTAAGTTGTGGAGGGCCTCACTAAGTAGCTGAGGCTGGCCACGAACCCAAATCCTCCGGTCTCTACCTCCCAAGTACTGGGATTACAAGCGTGCGCCACCACGCCCGGCCCAAAAACAAAGATTCTTTTTAAACTGGGTCAAATATCTCCAACATCAGTACTTTCAAGTAAAATAGTATGATAAAAGTGTCATTCACCTGGCTTGAGATGGGAAGCAAGTTAGAAGGCCATTGCAGGATCCAGGTAAGGAAGGACACGGGCCTGAACTAGGGAGAGGTGGAGGCCGTGGAGAAAGCCCAAGGATTGGAGAAACATCTCACAGCTTCAAGAGACAGGGCTGACTATTGACTAAAAGTTAGGAATGAATGAGTCAAGGAAGATACTGGGTTTCTAAACTAGTACCAAGGTGAGTATAAATACTGTTAAATAAAACCAAAAACTATTTAAAAAGAATGAGTTTGGGGTGGAAGAGGACAATGATTTCATAGTATCTTATTCTTATACATTTTGGTATTAAGACCCAAACCATCCATACACAGTTTGTTACTTGTATTAACATGACTTAACTGTTTAGCTGTCTGCATTCATATAACTCGACTATTCCAAGAAACTCTTACCTATGGAAATGAAGTGGAAGTTAGCTTTATTGTTAGGAATCTCCCCCAAATCTATCTATCTGAAACATACACCATCCAACTAACCCTTGGTAGAGTGAATACCCCCTTCTTGGTCAATAAATATTTCATAAATGACCATTTGCTCTTTAAGATTCACCTTGGCCAGGCACAGTGGCACACGCCTGTAATCCAGGTACTTGGGAGTCTGAGATGGGAGAATCGCAGGTTCAAAGCCAGACTCAACAATTTAATGAAGCTCTCAGCAACTTAGTAAAACCCTGTTTCCAAATACAAAGTAAAATAGGGCTGGGGGCATAGCCCGGAGGTAGAAGGCCTCTGGGTTCCATCCCCAGTAACACATACACACACACACACACACATACACACACACGCACACACACAAATTCACTTCGATTTTGCGTCTTCTAGTGCAAAACTATTATGCCATGAATTTTGCCTAATCCTAGTGCTATGGTTTGAATATGGCCTGAGTGTGACCCCTAAAGGTTCACGTGCTGGAAGCTTGGTCCCCAGGGTAATGGTATTGGGTGGTAGAAGCTTTAAGAGATGATTAGACACCGAGAGTCTGCCCTCATGAAGGGATTAATATAGATCTCATGTGACTAGATTAGTTCTCTCAAGAGCAGATTGTTATAAATAAGGCCACCCCACATAGCGGCCTCTTTTGTACACGGTGACTTCCCTTTCCACCTCCCCACCTTTTCTTGTGTAGGCAGAGGGCCCTCTCCAGGTGACAGGGCCATGCTGTTTGGACTTTCCAGCTGCCAGAATTGTGGACCAAATAAACCTCTTTTCTCTATACATTAGCCACCATCATTTATTACTACCACCAAGTCCTAGTAGTAGACATTTAGGTTGATTTTATGTTCACACATTTTCTGTTCGTAGGCATTTTGTTTTGTTTGGTTTGGTTTTGTGCGGTACTGGTGATTGAACCCAGGGCCTCACACCTGCTAGGCAAGTGCTCTACCACTGAGCTACAGGCCCAGCCCCTCTTTATTTTATTTTATTATTTTTGTGTGTGTGGGTGTGGTACTGGGGATAGAACTCAGGGGCATTCTACCTCTGAGCTATACACCCAGCCCTATTTTATTCTTTTTATTTTGAAACAGGGTCTCACTAAGTTGTGGAGGCTGGCTGCGAACCTGCAACCCTCCTGTCTCAGCCTCCCAGCCCCTCTTTAATTTTAAGACAAGTGCTAGCTAAATTGCCCAGGCTGGCCTCAAATTTGTAATCCTCCTGCTTCAGCTTCTCAAGTAGCTGGGATTATAGGCGTGTTCTGCCTCACCCAGCTAAATTAAATCTAATCGTTTGCTCAGTTTACATCTAGCAGTGGAATGAGTCGTAGAGACAATGAGGTTTACTTTTCGTCTCTGGTCTGTCATTTTCAATTTCCACCCTGGAGCGTTTCAGTGAATGGAGGGGAACTGGATGATCCCTGTCCACTCGCCTTATGTTCAACTGCTAAATCTCTCGTAAGAGGCAACTCTCACTGTGGAATCCTTTGGAAAGCAAGTCAAGAACCCTAATGAGTAGAGAGTAGTAAGTCCTGAAAAGACACTACATGCCAAGCTTTGTAATATGTAGATGAGTAGGAGGGCATAGAAGGCAGAATAACAGCCTCCCATGGTGTCTACATTTGTGTAGGGGGGGTATCGGGGTTTGAATCCAGGGACCTTCTTCCACTGAGCTACTCCCCCAGCTGTGGGGGGGTACTGGGGAATGAGTTCAGGGGCGTTCTACCTCCAAGCTACACCTCCAGCCCTATTTTTATTTTATTTTGAAACAGGGTCTCACTAAATTGCTGAGGCTGGCCTTGAACCTGCAATCCTCCTGTCTCAGCCTCCCAAGTACTAGGATTATAGGGGTGCACCACCATGCCTGGCTCCCATTTATTTATTTATTTATTTTGAAACAGGTTTTCACTAAATTGCCAAGGCTGGCCTTGAACCTCTGATCCTCCTGTCTCAGCCTCCTAAGTATTGGGATTGCCAGCATGTACCACCACCCCAGATTTGATATCCACATCTTCATTCCTGGAATCTTTGAGTACTTTACATGGCAAAGGGGAATCAGGGTAACAGATGGAATTAAGGTTGCTAACTAGCTGATCTTACGGTGAGTCGATTAGTCAGAATTAACCAGGCAGACACAATGAAATCACAGTCTTACTTCAATGTGGGGAAGGAGGCAGAAGAGCCAGGGTCTGAGTGATGGGAGAAGACCAGACAGCCATTGCTGACCTGGGGAGGGAAGGGCCGTGAATGGAGGGAGGCCAGCAGCCTTCGTAAGTGGGAAAATGAGACGGGCATTCCCCTCCAGCCTCCAAGTGGAATGCAGCCCCGCCAAACTTTTCTTTTAGCTTGCTTAGACCCATCATAGAATTTTGGCTTCCAAAACTCTAAGATAATAAATGCATATTATTTTAAGTCACTCCGTTTGTGATATTTTGCTACAACAGCAATAAGAAACTAACATACATGGAAACTTCAGTTCTCTGGAGTTCAGACAAATAACATGATGATTTTTTTTTTCCTTTTCAGTACTGGATGTACTCTGAGATAAACCCCCAGCCCCATTTTATTTTTTATTTTGTGGTGCTGGGAATTGAACCCGGGGCATTTTACTTCCGAGCTATACCTCAGCCCTATTTTTTATTCTTTATTTTGAAACAGGTCTCATTAAGTTGCGGAGGGCCTAACTAAGTTGCTGAGGCTGGCCGCGAACCTGCGATCCTTCTATCTTGGCCTCCCAAATACTGGGGTTACAGGCTTGTGCCACCATGTCTGGCTAACATGACACTTTTATGTAGCAATTTCTATAAATTGTTACTGTATAACTTTTAAAAGTTCCTTCCTGATCAGAGTCTTCTCGCCAGTAGTTGCTAACATGAGGGGGAAGAAAATTGGACATGCTTTAATAGAAAAAGACAGACATGAACCTTAACCCTTATCAAGCCTTTAATGACAGAAGAAAAAAAAGAGGGCAAGACTGACTTATTTCCAAGGCATTATTTCTTGAGATTCCCAAATACCCCATGTTTGGAAAAGGAGGTGGAATAAGAAGAAATTTTAAGATACTTGTGTTTTACCTGCAGGCAAACTACTTCATTCAAACGAGGCAGTAAGAACCAGGGAGCTATTTGTACAGACAGGAACAAGGCTAAGAGGTGGACCAGCGGGCGACTATCTAAGTGTACACTTTTGGGGGCCGGTACGAGGGGTTGAACCCAGGGGCATTCTATCTCCCAGCTACACCCCAGCCCTTTTTATTTTGAAACAAGGTCTCGCTAAGTTGCTGAGGCTGTCCTTGAACCTATGATCCTCCTGTCTCCGCCTCCCAAGTACTGGAATTACAGGTGTGCGCCACCATGCCTGGCTTAGGTGTCAGCTTTTAAGGGGTACAAACATGTAGCTATTAAAACATTGTTTCAAGTGTAAATAGACAAGGAAATTTGTATTTGCCAGATAGCTCTCATAGATGTGTCTAGAGAAATATTCGGCAAGAATTTGTGGTGGGGCCTTCAGCCTTTTTGGGAAAACAGGTCTCATTGAATTTAGGATAGTTCTGTTTGGTGAGGTGTACAAGATCCGGGCCATAGCTGGACTGCCTGGAACAGTGGAGGTGAGACTCAGTATACCTTCCAGTGGTCCAACCTTTCTACCATTCCCTCATTCTAACTGTCCTCAAAGTAAATAGTGAGTGGTGATTTTTTTTTTCTCCATACTGGGGATAGAACCCAGGGGCATTCTACCTCCGAGCTACACCCCCAGCCCTATTTTTTTTTATTCTTTATTTTGAAACAGGGTCTCACTAAGTTGCGGAGGGCCTCACTAAGTAGCCGAGGCTGGCCATGAACCCAGATCCTCCAGTCTCAGCCTCCCAAGTACTGGGATTACAAGCATGCGCCACCACGCCCGGCTGAGTGGTGATATTTGAAGCATCCTTTTGAAAGAGTACTAACCTGTTATCCCATCTTAGTTTGGCCCTGGTATTTGAGATGACATTCATCTACTTTGATGTTCAAGGTCATTTTTCTAAACTATGTTTGAAGTAATCTCTGACTTTTGGAAGCCTAAGGATATTAGTTTACCTCCTTAGTTTTATTGTAACTAGAGTGTCCCCAGTGACAAATTTTTGGTTGATGTGGGCAGAATGGAATTGCATTGTAAATTGCCCAAATTCTGAAATGATTCTGAAGCTTCTTTTAGCAGTATAGTATTTATATATTATAGTATTATATCTTATGGGCAATATAAACAGAGCAGCTTTAAAAAACAAAATCTACACTATTTTGATGGAGTTTTATCATAAAATGTATATATCTTATGATGAGTCTGATTTGGAGACATTGGAATTAGAATATAGTATTTCAGATTTAAGATTCTAGATCCCCCTTCTTGCAATACAGTCAAAAGAAAATGAGAAAACCGCCGGGCGTGGTGGCACACGCTTGTAATCCCAGTACTTTGGGAGGTGGAGACCGGAGGATCCGGGTTCGTGGCCAGCCTCAGCTCTCTCTCTCTCTCTCTCTCTCTCTCTCTCTGTCTGTCTCTCTCTCTACTTAGTGAGGCCCTCCGCAACTTTGTGAGACCCGGTTTCAAAATAAAGTATAAAAATAGGGCCGGGGGGTGTAGCGCGGAGGTAGAACGCCCCTGGGTTTAATCCCCTGTACCGCAAAAAAAAAAAAAAAAAGAAAAA